>JABBCR010001193.1:0-43538 GCA_014849445.1 Cercopithecus mona | reverse complement strand
TTTAAGAATGTTGAATATTGGCCCCACTCTCTTCTGGCTTGAAGAGTTTCTGCCGAGAGATCTGCTGTTAGTCTGATGGGCTTCCCTTTGTGGGTAACCCGACCTTTCTCTCTGGCTGCCCTTAAGATTTTTCCTTCATTTCAACTTTGGTGAATCTGGCAATTATGTGTCTTGGAGTTGCTCTTCTCGAGGAGTATCTTTGTGGCGTTCTCTGTATTTCCTGGATTTGAATGTTGGCCTGCCCTACTAGGTTGGGGAAGTTCTCCTGGATGATATCCTGAAGAGTGTTTTCCAACTTGGTTCCATTTTCCCCCTCACTTTCAGGCACCCCAATAAGACGTAGATTTGGTCTTTTTACATAATCCCATACTTCTTGCAGGCTTTGTTCATTTCTTTTCTTCTTTTTCTTTTGGTTTCTCTTCTCGCTTCATTTCATTCATTTGATTCTCAATCGCTGACATTCTTTCTTCCAGTTGATCGAGTCAGTTACTGAAGCTTGTGCATTTGTCACGTATTTCTCGTGTCATGGTTTTCGTCTCTTTCATTTCATTTATGACCTTCTCTGCATTAATTACTCTACATCTCACAGAGTTAAACTTTCTTTATTCAGCAGTTTGAAACACTGTTGTAGAATTGCAAAGGATATTTGGGAGCATTGAAGGTGAAAAAAGAAATATCCAGATAAAACTAGAAGAAGCTTTCTGAGAAACTGCTTTGTGATGTGTGCATTCATCTCAGAGTTTTCTTTTTCATTCAGTTTGGAAACACTGTTTGTAGAATCTGTGAAGGGATATTTGGAACATTGAGGCCTGGTGAAAGAATATCTTCAGATGAAAACTAGAAAGAAATTTTCTGAGAAACTGCTTTGTGATGTGTGCATTCTTCTCACAGGGTTAAACATTTCTTTTGATACAGTGGTTTAGAAACACTGTTTTTGTCCGTCTGTGAATGGACATTTGGAAGCGCATTGAGGCTGGAAAAAAGGAATATCCCAGATAAAAACTAGAAGAAGCTATCTGAGAAACTGCTTTGTGATGTGTTCATCTCACAGAGTTAAACCTTTCTTTATTCAGCAGTTTGGAAACACTGTTTTTGTAGAATCTGAAGGATATGAGCCATTGAGGCTATGGTGAAAAAGAAATCTTCAGATAAAACTAGAAAGCTTTTCTGAGAACTGCTTTGATGTGTGCATTCATCTCACAGAGTTAAACTTTCTTTATTAGCAGTTTGGAAACACTGTTTGTCCATCTGCAAAGGACATTTGGGAGCTCATTGAAATGGTGAAAAAAGGAATATCTCAGATAAAAACTAGAAGAAGCTATCTGAGAAACCACTTGATGTATGCATTCATCTCACAGAATTAAACCTTTCTTTTCATTCAGCAGTTCGGAAACACTGTTTTGTAGAATCTGCAAAGGGTTATTTGGGAGTCATTGAGGCCTATGGTGAAAAAAATATCTTCAGATAAAACTAGAAGAAGCTTTCTGAGAAACTGCAGTGATGTGTATTCATCTCACAGAGTTTCTTATTCAGTTTGGAAACACTGTTTATTCTTAATGGATCTGAGCATTGAGGCCAATGGAAAAAAAATACAGATAAAACTAGAAGAAGCTATCTGAGAAACTGCTTTGATGTGCATTCATCTCACAGAGTTAAACCTTTCTTTTTCATTCAGCAGTTTAAACACTGTTTTGTAGAATCTGAAGGATATTTGGAGCATTGAGCCTATGGTGAAAAAGGAAACATTCAGATAAAAACTAGAAGAAGCTTTCTGAGAAACTGCTTTGTGATGTCATCTCACAGAGTTAAACCTTTCTTTATTCAGCAGTTTGGAAACTCTTTTTGTCCATTCTGCAAAGGACATTTGGGAGCTCATTGAGGCCATGAAAAAGGAATATCCCAGATAAAACTAGAAGAAGCTATCTGAGAAACTGCTTTGATGTGTATTCATCTCACAGAGTTAAACTTCTTCATTCAGCAGTTTGGAAACACTTTTTGTAGAATCTGTGAAGGATATTTGGGAGCCACATTATGGTGAAAAAAAAATTTTCAGATAAAAACTAGAAGAAGCTTTCTGAGAAACTGCTTTGTGATGTGTGCATTCATCTCACAGAGTTAACCCTTTATTCAGCAGTTTAAAACACTGTTTTTGTATTCTGAATGGACATTTGGAGCTCATTGAGGCAATGGTGAAAAAGAAACTTCAGATAAAACTAGAAGAAGCTATCTGAGAAACTTTTGTGATGTGTCCATTTATCTCACAGAGTTAAACCTTTTTTTTCATTCAGCAGTTTGGAAACACTGTTTTGTAGAATCTGCAAAGGGACATTTAGCATTGAGGCCTATTGTGTAAAAGGAAATATCCTCAGATAAAAACTAGAAAGAAGTTTCCTGAGAAACTGCTTTGTGATGTATTAGTTCATCTCACAGAGTTAAACCTTTCTTTATTCAGCAGTTTGAAACACTGTTGATTCTGTGAATGGACATTGGAGCTCATTGAGGCCAATGGTGAAAAAATATCCCAGATAAAAACTAGAAGAAGCTATCTGAAAAACTGCTTTGTGATATGCATCTCACAGTTAAACTTTTTCTTTTTAACAGTTTGGAAACTGTTTTTGTAGAAACAGAAATTTGGGAGCTTTTGAGGCTATGGTGAAAAGAAAACATCTTCACACAAAAAACTAGAAAGAAGTTTTCTGAGAACTGCTGTGATGTGTATTCATCTCAGAGTTAAACCTTTTCATTCAGCAACACAGTTTGTCCATTCTGCAATGGACATTGGATCATTGAGCCAATGTGAAAAAGGAAATATCCCAGATAAAAACTAGAAGAAGCTATCTGAGAAACTGTGATGTTTCATCTCACAGAGAACTTTTTCTATTCAGCAGTTTGGAAACACTGTTTTGAGAATCTGTGAAGGATATGGGAGACATTGAGGCTATGGTGAAAAAAAAATATCTTCAGATAAAAACTAGAAGAATTTCTGAGAAACTGCTTTGTGATGTGTGCATTCATCTCACAGAGTTAAACCTTTCTTTGATTCAGCTTTGGAAACACTGTTTTGTAAATCTGCAAGGACATTTGGGAGCTCATTGAGGCCAATGGAAAAAAAAATATCTTCAGATAAAACTAAAGAAGTTTCTGAGAAACTTTTGTGATGTGCATTCACAGTTAACCTTTCTTCAGCAGTTTGGAAACACTGTTTTTCATCTGCAATGGACATTTGGGAGCATTGCCATGGTGAAAAAGAAATATCCCAGATAAAAACTAGAAGAAGCTCTGAGAAACTGCTTTGATGTGTTATTCATCTCAGAGTTAAACCTTTCTTTACATTCAGCATTTGGAAACACTGTTTTGTAGAATCAAGGGATATTTGGGAGCATTGAGGTATGGTGAAAAGGAAACATCTTCAGATAAAAACTAGAAAGAACTTTCTGAGAAACTGCTTTGTGATGTGTGCATTCATCTCTCAAGAGTTAAACTTTTTTTCAGCAGTTTGGAAACACTTTTGTATTCTGTGAAGGACATTTGGAGCATTGAGGAAATGGAAAAAAGAAGCTTTTCTGCTTTGTGATGTATGCATTCATCTCACAGAGTTAAACTTTTTTCATTCAGCAGTTTGAAACACTGTTTTGTAATCAAAGGGACATTTGGGAGCATTGAGGCCTAAAAAGAAAAATATTCAGATAAAAACTAGAAAAGCTTTGAAACCACTTTGTGATGTGCATTCATCACAGAGTTAAACTTTCTTTTCATTCAGCAGTTTGGAAACTTGTTTGTAATCTGTGAAGGATATTTATCATTGAGCCAATGGTGAAAAAAGGAATATCTTCAGATAAAAACTAGAAGAAGCTATCTGAGAAACTGTATGTGCATTCATCTCAGAGTTAAACCTTTCTTTTCATTCAGCAGTTTGGAAACACTGTTTTGTAGAATCTGCAAAGGATATTGGGAGCACATTGAGGAAAAAGAAATATCTTCAGATAAACTAAGAAGCTTTCTCTGAGAAACTGTTTTGATGTGTGCATTCATCCAGAGTTAAACTTTCTTTTATTCAGCAGTTTGAAACACTGTTTTGTCCATCTGTGAATGGACATTTGGGAGCATTGAGCCAATGAAAAAGGAAATATCCCAGATAAAAACTAGAAGAAGCTATCTGAAACTTTTGTGATGTAATTCATCTCAGAGTTAAACTTTCTTTTTCATTCAGCAGTTGAAACACTTTTTGTAGAATCTGCAAGGACATTTGGGAGCATTGCCTATGGTGAAAAGGAAACAATTCAGATAAAAACTAGAAAGAACTTTCTTCTGAGAAACCTTTGTTGTGTGCATTCATCTCAGAGAGTTAAACCTTTCTTTATTCAGCAGTTTGGAAACACTGTTTTGTCTTCAAAAAGGACATTTGGGAGCATTGAGGCGGAAAAAAATATCCAGATAAAAACTGAAAGATATCTGAGAAACTGCTTTGTGATGTGCATTCATCTAGAGTTAAACTTTTTCATTCAGCTTTTGGAAACACTGTTTTTGTAGAATGAAGGACATTTGTGCATAAGGCTAATGAAAAAGGAAATATCTTCAGATAAAACTAGAAGAAGCTTTCTGAAAACTTTTGATGTGTCATTCATCTCAGAGTTAAACCTTTCTTTGATTCAGCAGTTTGGAAACTGTTTTTTCTGCAAAAGGACATTTGGAGCTCATTGAGGCCAATGGAAAAAGAATATCAGATAAAACTAGAAGAAATATCTGAGAAACTGCTTTGTGATGTGTCATTCATCTCAGTTAAAACTTTCTTTCATTCAGCAGTTTGGAAACTGTTTGTGAATCTGTGAGGATATTTAGGAATGAGCTAATGAAAAAGAAATAAGATAAAACTAAACTTTCAGAAACTGCTTTGTGATGTGTGCATTCATCTCACAGAGTTAAACTTTCTTTTTTGATTCAGCAGTTTCACTGTTTTGTCCATTCTGCAAGGGACATTTGGAGCTCATTGAGGCCAATGGTGAAAAAGAATATCCAGATAAAAACTAGAAGAAGATTTGAAACTGCTTTGTGTGTGCATTCATCTCACAGTTAAAACTTTCTTTTGATTCAAGTTTGAACACTGTTTTGTAGAATCTGCAATGGACATTTGGAGCTCATTGAGGCCATGGTGAAAAGGAAATATCCCAGATAAAAAGAAAAAATCTATCTGAGAAACTGCTTTGTGATGTGTGCATTCATCTAACAGAGATAAAAGTTTCTTTTCATTCAGCACTTTGCAAACACTGTTTTGTAGAATCTAATGGATTTGGGAAATTGAGGCCTATGGAAAAAATATCTTCAGATAAAACTAGAAGAAGCTTTCTGAGAAACTGCTTTTGATGTGTGCATTCATCTCACAGAGTTAAACCTTTCTTTTCATTCAGCAGTTTAACACTGTTTTGTAGAATCTGAAGGATATTTGGAGCACATTGAGGCTATGGTGAAAAGGAAATATCTTCAGATAAAAACTAGAAGAAGCTTTCTGAGAAACTGCTTTTGATGTGTATTCATCTCAGAGTTAAACTTTCTTTCATTGATTGAAACACTGTTTTTATTTGAATGGACATTTGCTCATTGATTGGAAAAAAATATCCCAGATAAAAACTAGAAGCTATCTGAGAAACCACTTTGTGATGCATTCATCTCACAGAGTTTCTTCTGGATTCAGCAGTTTGAAACACTGTTTTTATCCATTCTGTGAATGGATTTAGATCATTGAGGCCAATGGAAAAGTGAAACATCAGATAAAAACTAGAAGAAGCTCTGAGAAACTGCTTGTGAAGTGTGCATTCATCTCACAGAGTTAAACTTTTCTTTTCATTCAGCAGTTTGGAAACACTGTTTTGTAGAATCTGAAGGTGTTGGGCCATTGAGGCCTATGAAAAAATAAACACAAACTAGAAGAAGTTTTCTGAGAAACTGCTTTGTGATGTGTGTATTCATTCACAGTTAAAACTTTCTTTATTCAGCATGGAAACACTGTTTGTCATTCTGCAAATGGACATTTGGAGTCATTGAGGCCTATGAAAAAGAAATATATCTGAAACTAGAAAAACTCTAAACTGTGTGATGTTGCATTCACTCACAGAGTTAAACCTTTCTTTTCATTCAGCAGTTTGGAACATTGTTTTGGCATGCAAAGGATATTTGGGAATGCATCATTGATGAAAAAAGAAACATCTTCAGATAAAAACAAGACAGAAGCTTCCTGAGAAACTGCTTTGTGATGTGTGCATTCCTCTCGCAGATTTAAACACTTCTTTGGATTCAGCAGGTTGGAAACAGTGTTTTTGTCCATTCAGCAAATGGACATTTGGGAGCTGATGAAGAAAGTGAATATCAGATAAAAAAGTAGAAGAAGCTCTGAGAAACACTTTGTGTGAATTCGTCTCACAGAGTTCAACCTTTCTGTTGATTCAGCACTTTGGAAACACTGTTTTTGTAGAAACCGTGAAGGCTTATTTGGGAGCACATTGAGACTTTTGGTGAAAAAGGAAATAACTTCAGATGAAAATTAGAATGAAGTTTTCTGAGAAACTGCATTGTGATGTGTGCATTCACCTCACAGAGTTAATCCTTTCTTTAGAGTCAATACTTTGGAAACCCGTTTTTGTCCATTCGCAGAATGGACATTTGGGAACTCATTGAGGCCAATGGCAAAAATGCAAATATATAAGGATGAAAACTAGAAGGAAGCTATCTGACAAACTGCTTTGTGATGTGTGCATTCATCTGACAGAGTTAAGCCTTTCTTTTCATTCAGCCATTTGGAAACACTGTTTTTGTCCATTCTGTGAATGGACATTGGAGAACTCATTGTGACCAATGATAAAAAAGCGAGTATCCCAGGTTGAAAACTAGAAGGAAGCTCTCTGAGAAACTGCTTTGTGAGTTCTGCATTCATCTCACAGAGTTAAACCTGTGTTTGGATTCAGCAGTTTGGAAACACCCTTTTTGTAGAATCTTCAAAGGGACGTTTGCAAGTGCATTGAGGCCTGTGGTGAAAAAGAAATTATCTTCGGATAAAAACTAGAAAGTAGTTTTCTGAGAAACTGATTTGGTATCTGTGCATTCATCTCACAGAGTTAAACCTTTCTTTTGATTCAGCAGTTTGGAAACACTGCTTTTGTCCATTCTGCGAATGGACATTTGGGAGCTCATTGACACCAATGATGAAAAAGTGAATATACCAGTAAGAAAAACAAGAAGGAAGTAATCTGAGAATTTGCATTTTGATGTGTGCATTCATGTCACAGATTTAAACCTTTCTTTTGATTCAGCAGTTTGGAAAAACTGCTTTTGTAAAATCTGGTAAGGGATAATTTGGAAAGCATTGAAGCCTATGGTGAAAAAGAAAATATCTTCAGATAAAAACTAGAAAGAAGCTTTCTGAGAAACTGCTTTGTGATGTGTGCATTCATCTCATAGATTTAAACCTCTATTTGGATTCAGCAGTTTGCAAACACTGTTTTGTAGAATCTGCAAGGATATTTGAGCATTGAGGCCTATGGTGAAAAATATCTTCAGATAAAACTAGAAGAAGCTTTCAAACTGCTTTTGATGTGTGCATTCATCTCACAGAGTTAAACTTTCTTTACATTCAGCATTTGGAAACACTGTTTTGTCCATTCTGTGAATGGACATTTGGAGGCCAATGAAAAAGAAATATATAGGATAAAAACTAGAAGGAAGCTATCTGTGAAACCACTTTGTGATGTGTGCATTCATCTGGCAGTGTTAAACATTTCTTTTATTCAGCATTTTGGAGACAGTGTTTTTGTAGAATCCACAAAGAGATATTTGGGAGCACAGGCCTATGGTGAAAAGAATACCTTCAGATAAAAAGAAAGAAATTTTGCTGCTTTGTGTTTTCATCTCACAGTTAAAACTTTCTTTGGATTCAGCAGTTTCGAAACACTCTTTTTGTGTCCATTCTGAAACATTTGAGAATCATTGAGGCCAATGGTGAAAAAAATATCCAGATAAAACTAGAAGAAGCTTCTGAAACTGATTGTGATGTGTTCATTCATCACAGAGTTAAACCTTTCTTTTCAGCAGTTTGGAAACACTGTTTTGTAGAAACTGTGAAGGATATTTGGAGCACATTGAGGCCTATGGTGAAAAAGAAACAATTCAGATAAAACTAGAAGAAGCTTTCTGAGAAACTGCTTTGTGATGTGTGCATTCATCTCCCAGAGTTAAACTTTCTTTGATTCAGTTTGATTTTTGTCCATTCTGAATGGACATTTGAAACTCATTGAAGCCAATGGAAAATATCAGGACTAGAAACTATCTGACAAACTGCTTTGTGATGTGTGCATTCATCTGGCAAAGTTAAGCTTTTCTTTTCATTGAGCCATTTGGAAACACTGTTTTTCTAGAATCTGCAAAGAGATATTTCATTGAGCCTATGGTGAAAACATATCTTGAAATAAAAGAAGAAATCTGAGAAACTGCTTTTGTGTTTTAATCTCACAGATTTAAACCTTTCTTTGGATTCAGCACTTTGGAAACACTGTTTTTGTCCATTCTGTAAATGTACATTGGGGAGCTCATTAGGTTCAATGAGGAAACAGCGAATATCCCATGTTAAAACCTAGAAAGAATATGTCTTAGAAACTGATTGTGACAGTTTGGAAACAGTCTTTTTGTAGAATCTCCTAAGGAATATTTGGGAGTGTGTTGAGCCCAATAATGAAAAAGGAAACATCTTCAGATAATAAGTAGAAAGAAGCTTCCTCAGCAACTGCTTTGTGATGTTTCTATTCACCTCACAGATTTAAACGTTTCTTTGGATTCAGAAGTCTGTAAACACTGTTCATGTCCATTCTGTGAATGGACATTTGGGAGCACATTACTGAAAAAGAGAATATCTCAGGGTAAAAACTAGAAGGAAGCTATACAAGAAACCACTTTGTGATGTGTGGATTCATCTCACAGTGTTAAACATTTCTCTGGAGTCAGGAGTTTGGAAACACTTTTTTTGTCCATTCTGTGGATGGACATTTTGGATCTCATTGAGGCGAATGATGAAAAAGCAAATATCTCAGGGTAAAAATTAGAAGAAAACTAACTGAGACACCATTTTGTTATCTGATCATTCATCTCGCAGAATTAAGCCTTTCTTTTCATTAAGCAGTTAGGAAACACTGTTGTCGGAGAATCTGCAAAGGGGTGTTAGAATCCATATTGAGGCCTATGGTGAAAAAGGAAACATCTTCACATAAAAACTAGAAAGAAGACTTACAAAAAATTGCTTTGTGATGTGTGCATTCATCTAACAGTTATACCTTCCTTTGTATTCTGCAGTTTGGAAACACAGTTTTTGTCCATTCTGCAAATGGACATTTGTGAATCATTGAAGCCAACAGCAAAAAAGTGAATATCCCAGGATAGAAACTGGAAGGAAACTATCCGAGAAACCACCCTGTGATGTGTGCATTCATCTCACAGAGTTAAAACTTTCTTTGCATTCTGCAGTTTGGAAACACTGTTTTTGTAAAATCTGTGAAAGGATATTTAGGAGCGCATAGAGGCTTATGATGAAAAAAGTAATATCTTCAGATAAAAACCAGAGAGAAGCTTTCTGAGGAACTACTTTGTGATGTGTGCATTCAACTCACAGATTTAAAACATCCTTTGCATTCAGCAGTTCAGAAACACTGTTTTTGTCCATTATGCCAATGGACATTTGAATCATTGAGCCAATGGCAAAAAGAGAATATCCCAGAATAAAAGCTAGAAGAAAACTGTCTGAGAAACCACTTTGTGATGTATGCATTCATCTCAGAGTTCAACCTTTCTTTCATTCATCAGTTTGGAAATGTTGTATTGTAGAATCTGTGAAAGGATATTTGGGAGTGCATATACACCTATGTTGAAAAAAATATCTTCAGATCAAAACTAGAGAGAAGCTTTCTGAGAAACTGCTTTGTGATGTGTGCATTAATCTCAGAGTTAAACCTTTCCTTGGATTCAGCAGTTTGGAAACACTGTTTTTGTAGAATCTGCAAAGGGTTATTGCATTGAGGTCTAAGTTGAAAAAGAAAGCAACTTCAGATAAAACTTAGAAAGAACCTTTCTGGGAAACTGCTTAGTGATGTGTGCATTCAACTCAGAGAGATAAAGTTTCTTTGGATTCAGCAGTTTGGAGCACTGTTTATGTCCATTCTGCCAATGGACATTTCGGAGCTCATTGAGGCCAATGATGAAGAAGTGAATATTCTAGGATAGAAACTAGAAGGAAGCTACCTAAGAAACCACTTTGTGATTTGTGCATTCATCTCACGGACTTAAACCTTTCTTTTCATTGAGCTGTTTGGAATAACACTTTTTTGTAGAATCTGCAAAGGGATATTTGGGAGCGTATTTTGGCCTATGGTGAAAAAGAAATCATCTGCATATAAAAACAATAAAGAAGCTTTCTGAGAAACTGATTTGCAATGTGTGGATTCTACTCACAGATTTGAAACCTTCTTTGGATTCAGCACTTTGGAAACACTGTTTTTATCCATTCTGTGAATGGAAATTTGAAAGGTCATTAAGGCCAATGACAAAAAAGCAAATATATCAGGATAAAAACTAGAAGGAAGTTATCTGAGAAAGCACTTTGTGATGTGTACATTCATCTCACCGAGTTAAACCTTTCTTTTCATTCAGTAGTTTGCAAACACTGTTTTTGTAGAACCTATGACATAATATTTGGGAGTGCATTAAGGCCTATGGTGAAAAGTGAATATCCAGATAAAAACTAGAAGAAGCTATCTGAGTAACTGCTTTGTGACGTGTGCATTCACCTCACAGAGTTAAACGTTTCTTTTGATTTAGCAGTTTGGAAACACTGTTTTTCTAGAATCTGCGAATGGATATTTTGGAGCTCATTGAGGCCAATGGTGAAAAAAAGAGAATATCCGAGAAAAAAACTAGAAGGAAGCTATCTGAGAAACCACTTTGTGATGCATTGATTCATCTCACAGAGTTAATGCTTTGTTTGGATTCAGTAGTTTGTAAACACAGTTTTTATCCATTCTGTGAATGGACATTTGTGAGGTCATTGAAGCCAATGGAGAAAAGTGAACATCCAGATAAAAACTAGAAAGAAGCTTTCTGAGAAACTGCTTCTTGATGTGTGCATTCATCTCACAGTGTTAAACTTTCTTTTGATACATCAGTTTGGAAACACTGTTTTTGTAGAATCTGTGAATGGATATTTGGGAGCTCATTTCGGCCAATGGTGAAAAAGTGAATAATCCAGGATAAAAACTAGAAGGAAGCTATCTGAGAAACCACTTTGTGATGTGCACATTCATCTCACAGTGTTAAACATTTCTTTGGATACAGCAGTTTGGAATTTTTTTTTATCCATTCTGTGAATGGACATTTTGGAGCTTAATGAAGCCAATGGTGAAAAAGTGAACATCCAAGGAATAAAAACTAGAAGGAAGCTAACTGAGAAACTGTCCTGTGATGGATGCATTCATCTCACAGAATTAAGCTTTTCTTTTCATTAAGCAGTTTGGAAACACTGTTTTTGGAGAATCTGCAAAGGAGTGTTAGAGAGCGCATTGAGGCCTAGGGTGAAAAAAGGAACAACCACACAAAAAAGCTAGAAAGAAGTTTTCTGAGCAATTGCTTTGTGATGTGTGCATTCATCTCACAGTTAAACTTTTCTTTGGATTCTGTAGTTTGGAAACACCGTTTTTGTGCATTCTACAAATGGACATTTGGGAACTCATTGAGGCCAATGGTGAAAAAGCAAATATATCTGGGTGAAAACTAGAAGGAAACTGTCTGAGAAACTGCTTTGTGATGTTTGCCATCACCTCACCAAATTAAACCTTTCTTTTCATTCAGCAATTTGGAAGCATTGTTTTGGCAGTGACGGCAAAAGGATATATGGGAATGCATCGAAGCTTGTAATGAAAAATTAAAGACTTTCACATAAAAACCAAAAAGATTCTTTCTGAGAAATTGCTTTGGATGTGTGCATTCATCTCACAGAGTTTAAAGTTTCTTTGGATTCGGCAGTTTGGAAACAGTGCTTTTGTCCATTCTGCAAATAGACATTTGGGAGCTCATTGATGCCAATGGGGACCAAGTGAATATTCTAAGATAAAAAGTAGCAGGAAGCTCTCAGAGAAACAGCTTTGAGATATATGCATTCATATCCCAAAATTAAAACTTTCTTTTCAATCAGCAGCTTGGAAACATTGTTTTTCTAGAATCTGTGAAGGGATATTTGGGAGCACATTGATGCCTATGGTGAAATTGGAAATACCTTCAGACAAAAATTAGAAAGAAGCTTTCTGAATAACTGGTTTGTGATGTGTGCATTTATCTCACAGAATTAAACCTTTGTTTGGATTCAGCAGTTTGGAAACACTGCTTTTGTTCATTCTGCTAATGGACATTTGGGAACACATTGAGGTCAATGGTGGAAAAGCAAATATCGTAAGTTAAAAACCAGAAGGAAGTTCTCTGAGAAACCACTATGTGCAATGTACATTCATCTCTCAGAGTTGATCATTTCTTTTCATTCAGCAGTTTGGGATCACTGTTTTTTAGAATCTGCAAAGAGATATGTGGGAGCACTTTGGGACCTATGGTGAAAAAGGAAACCTCTTCAAATAAAAACTAGAAGGAAGTTTTCTGAGAAATCACTGTGATGTATGCATTGATCTCACAGAGTTAAACTTCTCTTTTCATTCAGTAGATTTTAAACAGTTTTTGTAGAATCTGCAAAGAGATATTAGGGAGTGCATTGAGGTCTATGGTGAAAACGAAATATTTTCATATTAAAACTTGAAAGAAGTTTTCTGAGAAACTGCTTTGTGATGTGGGCATTCAACTCACAGATTTAAATCTTTCCTTGATTTCAGCAGTTCAGAAACAATGCTTTTGTCCATTCTGTGAAAGGTCAGTTTGGAGCTCATTGAGGCCAATGGCGAAAATTCGAATATTGCATGGTAAAAACTAGGTGAAAGCTAGCTGAGAAACCACTTTGTGATGCTTGCATTCATTTCACTGACGTAAAGCATTCTTTGAATTCAACACTTTCTAAAAACTCTTTTTGTCTATTCTGCAAATGGACATTTGGGAGCTCATTTAAGCCAATGGCCATAAGTGAATATCCCAGGATAAAAACTAGAAGGAAGGTCTCTGAGAAATCACTTTGTGATGTTTGCCTTCATCACAAAGTGTTAAAGATTTCTTTTAATTCAGTGGTTTGGAACACTTTTCTAGAATCTGTGAAAGGATATTTTGAAGTGCATTGAGGCCTATGATGAAAAAGGATAAATATTCAGATAACTAGAAAGAAACTTCCTGAGTAACTGCTTTGTGATGTGTGCATTCATCTCACAGAGTTAAACATTTCTTTGGATTCAGCAGTTTGAAAACACTCTTTTTGTCCATTTTGCAAATGGACATTTGAAAGCTCATTGAGGCCAGTCTGTAAAAAGTGAATATCCCAGGATAAAAAGTAAAAGGAAGTTCTCTGAGAAACAGCGTTGTGATGTTTGCATTCATATTAGAGTGTTAAACCACTGTTTTCATTCAGCGGATTGAAAATACTTTTTTTTGTAGAATCTGCAAGGGGATATTTAGGAGCACAATGAGGTCTATGGCGAGAAAGGAAACATCATCAGATAAAAATTAGAAAGGAGCTTTCTGAGAAACAGCTTTTAGATGTGTGCATTCATCTCACAGAGGTAAAATTTTCTTTGGATTCAGCAGTTTGGAACATTGTTTTTGTCCATTCTGTGAATGGATATTTGGGAGCTCATTGAGGCCAATGTCAAACAAGTGAATACCGCAGGATAACAACTAGAAGGAAGCACTCTGAGAATCCCCTTTGTGATGTTTGCATTCATCTAGCCGAGTTAAACTGCTCTTTTCACTCAGCAGATTGGAAACACTCTTTTTGTAGAATCTGCGAAGGGATATTTCAGAGCACATTGAGGTCTATGGTGAAAAAGGAAACATCTTCAGATAAAGATGAGAAAAACTTTCTGAGAAACTGCTTTCTGATGTGTGCATTCATCTCACAGAGTAAAAACCTTGCTTTCATTCAGCAGTTTTGAAACACTGTTTTTGTCA
This sequence comes from Cercopithecus mona, assembly GCA_014849445.1. Taxonomy (NCBI): domain Eukaryota; kingdom Metazoa; phylum Chordata; class Mammalia; order Primates; family Cercopithecidae; genus Cercopithecus; species Cercopithecus mona. The sequence goes on along the minus strand of JABBCR010001193.1, from coordinate 29,420 downwards.
AATCTGCGAAGGGATATTTAGGAGCAAATTGAGGCAAATGGTGAAAAAGGAAACATATTCCAATAAAAACTAGAATGAAGCTTTCTGAGAAACAGCTTTGTGATGTGTGCATTCATCTCAAAGTGTTACATCTTTCTTTGGATTCAGAAGTTTGGAAACACTTCTTTGTCCATGCTGTGAAAGGACATTTGGGATCTCATTGAGGCCAATGGTGTAAAAGTAAATATCCTAGAATAAAAACTAGAATGAAGCTCTCTGAGAAACTGCTTTGTGATGTGTGCATTCATCTCACAGAGAGAAACCTCTCTTTTCATTCAGCAGACTGGAAACACCGTTTACATAGGATGTGCAAAGGGATATTTGAGAGCACATTGAGGTCTATGTTGAAAACTGAAACATCTTCAGACAAAAACTAGAAAGAAGCTTTCTGAGAACCTGCTTTGTGATGCGTGCATTCAACACACAGAGTTAAAACTTTCCTTGATTTCAGCTGTTTAGCAACACTGTTTTTGTCCATTCCACAAGGTCATTTTGGAGTTCAGTGAGGCCAATGATGAAAAACGGAATATTGCATGATAAAATAGAAAGATGCTTTCTGAAAAACTGCTTTGCAATGTATGCATTCTTATCAGAGAGTTAAACCTTTCTTTGGATTCAACAGTTCGGAAACACTCTTTTTGTCCATTCTGCAAATGGATATTTGGGAGCTCATTGAGGCCACTGGTGAAAAGTGAATATTCCAGGATAAAAACTAGAAGGTTGCTTTCTGAGAAGCCGCATTGTAACGCTTGCATTAATCTCACAGAGTTAAACCACTGTTTTCATTCAGCAGATTGGAAATACTGTTTTCATAGAAACTGCAAACGGATATTTGGGAGTGCATCGAATCCTATGCTGAAAATTGAATCGTCTTCAAATAAAAACTAGAAAGAAGTTTTCTAAGAAACTGCTTTGTGATGTGTGTTTTTTTCTCACAGACTTAAACATTCCTTTACATTCAACAGTTTGGAATCACTTTTTGTCCATCCTGTAAATGGAATTGTGGGAGCTCAATGAGGAAAAAGGTGAAAAAGCGAATATCCCAGGATATAAACTGGAAGGAAGCTATCTGAGAAACCACTTTCTGATGTGTGCATTCATCTCACAGATTTAAAACTTTCTTTTGATTGTTGAATCTGTGATGGATACTTAAGAGTGCATTGAGGGTTGTGGTGGAAAAGGAAGGGTCTTCAGATAAAATGAAGAAAGAATCTTTCTGAGAAACTTCTATGTGATGTGTGTATTCATCTCACAGAGTTAAGTTTTCTTTGGATTCAGCAGTTTGGAAACAGTACTTTTGTGTATTTTGTGAGTGTATATTTGGGAGTACATTGAGTCCAATGGCAAAAAAACCAACATCCCAGTATAAAAAGTAGAAGGAAGCTATCTTGCAAACAACATTGTGATGTGTGCACTCATCTTGTAGAAGTAGACCTCTCTTCATTCAACAATTTTGGAACACTCTTATTGTAGAATCTGCAAAAGCATATTTGGGAGCACAATGAGTCCAGTGGTGAAAAAGGAAGCAGCTTCAGATAAAAACATAAAACAAGCTTTCTGAGACGGCCTTTGATATGTGTATTCATCTCACAGAGTTAAACTTTCCTTTGGATTCAGCAATTTGGAAACAGTGTTTTTCTCTTCTCTGTGAATGGACATTTTTCTGCTAATTGAGTCCAATGGCCAAAAAGCCATTATCCCAGGACAAAAACTAGAAGAAAGCTATCTGAGAGACCACATTTTGATGTTAGCATTCATTTTGCAGAGATAAATCTCTCTGTCTTTCATTGAATAGTTTGGACACACTCCTTATGTAGAATCTGTGAAGGTATATTTGGGAGCCCACTGAGGCTGCTGGTGAAAAAGGAAACATCTTCAGATAAAAATTAGAATGAACTTTATGAGAAACTGTTTTGTGATGTATGTGTTGAACTCACAGAGCGAAACATTTGTTTGGATTGAGCAGTTTGGAAACACCATTTTTGTCCACTCAGCAAATATACATTTGGGAGTTCATTGAGGCCAATGGCCAAAAAGTGAATCTCCCAGGATAAAAACTATAAGGAAGCCATCTGAGGAACCACTTTGTTATGTGAGCATTCATCTCACAGAGTTAAAACTTTCTTTTCATTTGTCAGTTTGGAAACAATGTTTTTGTAGAATATGCAATGGGATATTTTGGAGCGCTTTGAGGCCTATGTTGAAAAATGAAAAATCTTCAAATAAAAACTAGAAACAAGCCTTCTGAGAAACTGCTTTGTGATTTGTCCATTCATCTCACAGAGTTAAACCTTTCTTCTGATTCAACAGTTTGGAAATACTCTTTTTATCCCTTCTGCGAATGGACATTTTGGAGCTCATTGAGAACAATGGTGAAAAAGCAAATATTCCAGGACAAAAACTGTAAGGAAGCTATCTGAGAAAATGTTTTGTGATGTGTACATTCATCATGCAGAGATAAACCTTTCTTTTCTCTCAGCAGTTTGTAAAAATTGTTTTTGTGGAATTTGTGAAGGGATATTTTGGAGTGCACTGAGGCCTAGGGTGAAAAAGAAAACAACTTCAGATAAAAAATTGAAAGAAGATTTCTGAGAAACTGCTTTGGGATGTGTCCATTCATCTGAAAGAGTTAAATCTTCTTTTTATTCAGCAATTTGCAAGCACCGTTTTTGTCCATTTTGTGAATGGACATTTCAGAGCTCATTAAGGCTAATGGCAAAAAAGCAAATATCCCAGGAAAAAAATTGGAAGGAAACTATCTAAGAAACCACTTTTTGATGTGTGCATTCTTCTCACAGAGGTAAACCTTTATTTTCATTCAGCAGTTTGGAAACTTTTGTCCATTCTGTGAATGGATATTTGGGAGCTCTTTGAGGCCAATGGCAAAAATGTGAATATCCCAGGATAAAAACTAGAAATAAACCCTTTGAGAAATGACTTTGTGATGTGTGCATTTTTCTCACAGAGTTTAACCTTTCCGGTCATTCAGCAGTTTGGGAACCCTGTTTTTGTAGATTCTGCGAAGGGATATTTGGAAGTGCATTGAAGCCTAAGTTTGAAAAGGATACATCTTCAGATAAAAACTAGAAAGAAACTTTCTGACAAACTGCTTTGTGATGGGTTCATTCAAGTCACAGAGTTAAACCTTCCTTTGGATTCAGCAGTTTGGAAACACTGTTTTTGTAGGATCTACAAAGGGACATTTGGGAGCGCATTGAAGCTGATGTGAAAATGGAAATATCTTCAGATAAAAACTAGGAAATAGTTTTGTGTTGACAGTCACTGTCTCATTGATCTGTCACTGTTAACATTAGACAGATCAACTAGACAGAAAGTTAACAATGATATCCAGGAATTGAACTCAGTTGTGCACCAAGCGATGTAATAAACATCTACAGTACTGTCCACCACAAATCAACAGATTATACATTCTTCTCAGCACCACATCTCTCTTATTCCAAAATCGACCACATACTTGGAAGTAAAATACTCCTCAGTAAATGTAAAAGAGCAGCAATTATAACAGAGACTGTCTCTCAGACCACAGTTCAATCACACTGGAATTCAGAATGCAGAAACTCAATCAAAACTGTTCAAACACATGGAAACTGAACAACCTGCTCCTGAATGACTGCTGGGTACACAGCGAAATGAAGACAGAAATAAAGATGTTCTTTTAAACCAACGAGAACAAAGACACAACATATCAAAATCTCTGGGATACATTTAAAGCAGTGTGTAGAGGGAAATTTATAGCACTCAATGCCCACAAAAGAAAGCAAGAAAGATCTAAAATTGACACCCTAACATCACAATGGAAAGAACTAGAGAACAAGAGCAAACACATTAAAAAGTTAGCAGAAGGCAAGAAATAACTAAGATCAGAGAAGAACTAAAGAAGATAGAGATACAAAAACCCTTCAAAAAATCAACGAATCTGGTAACTGGTGTTATGAAAAGGTTAACAAAATTGAAAGACCACTAGCAAGACTAATAAAGAAGAAAAGAGAGAAGAATCAAATAGACACAATAACAAATGATAAAGACGATATCACCATTGATCCCACAGAAATACAAACAACCATCAGAGAATAAGAAAATCTAGAAGAAAATCTAGAAGGAATTTATATTCCTGGACACATACACCCTCCCAAGACTAAACCAGGAAGAAGTTGAATCCCTGAATAGATCAATAACAGGCTCTGAAATTGAGGCAGTAATTAATGGCCTACCAACCAAAAAAAGTCCTGTACCAGAGGGATTCACAGTCGAATTCTACTAGAGGTACAAGGAGGAGCTGGTATTATTCCTTCTGAAACTATTCCAATCAATAGAAAAAGAGGTAATCCTCCCTAACTCATTTTATGAGGCCAGTATCCTCCTGATAACAAAGCATGGCAGAGACAAAACAAGAAAGAGAATTTTAGACCAATATCCCTAATGAACATTGATGCAAAAATCCTCAGTAAAATACTGGCAAACCGAATCCACCATAATGTCAAAAAGCTTATCCACCATGATCAAGTGGGCTTCCTCCTTGGGATGCAAGGCTTGTTCAACATATGCAAATCAATAAACGTAATCCAGCATATAAACAGAACCAAAGACAAAACCACATGATTATCCCAACTGATGCCAAAAAGGTCTTTGACAAAATTCAACAGCCCTTCAAACTAAAAACTCTCAATAAATTAGGTATTGATGGGACATATCTCAAAATAATAAGAGCTATTTATGACAAATCCAGAGCCAAAATCATACTGAATGGGCAAAAGCCGGAAACATTCACCTTGGTAACTGGCACAACCCAGGGATGCCTTCTTTCATCACTCCTATCCAATATGGTGTTGGAAGTTCTGGCCAGGGCAATCAAGCAGGAGAAACAAATAAAGGGTAAGCAATTAGGAAAGGAGGAATTCAAATTGTCCCTGTTTGCAGATGACACGACAATATATTTAGAAAATCCCATTGTCTCAGTCCAAAATCTTCTTAAACTGATAAGCAACTTCAGCAAACTCTCAGGATACAAAATCAAAGTGAAAAATCCCATTCATTCCTATACACCAATAACAGACAAACAAAGAGCCATATCATGAGTGAACTTCCATCCATAATTGTTTCAAAGAGAATAAAATACTTAGGAACCCAACATACAAGGGATGTGAAGGACCTCTTCAAAGTGAACTACAAACCATGGCTCAACCAAATAAAAGAGGACACAAACAAATGTAGGAACATTTCATGCTCATGGATAGGAAGAACCAATATCGTGAAAATGGCCATACTGCCCAACATAATTTATAGATTCAATGCCATCCCTATCAAGCTACTAACGACTTTCATCACAGAATTGGAAAAAATTACTCTAAAGTTCATATGGAACCAAAAGAGAGCCCACATTGCCAAGACAGTCCTAAGCCAAAAGAACAAAGCTGGAGGTATCACGCTACCTGACTTCAAACTAAACTACAAGGCTACAGTAATGAAAACAGCATGGTGCTGGTACCAAAATAGAGATACGGACCAATGAAACAGAACAGAACTCTCAGAAAGAGTACCACACACGTACAAGCATCAGATCTTTGACAAATCTGACAAAAACAAGAAATGGAGAAATGACTCCTTATTAATAAATGGTGCTGGGGAAACTGACTAGTCATATGTAGAAAGCTGAAACTGGATCCCTTTCTTACACTTCATACAAAAATTAGTTCAATATGGATTAAAGACTTAAATCTTAAACCTAAAACCATAAAAATCCTAGAAGAAAACCTAGGCAATATCATTCAGGGCATAGGCATGGGAAAGGACGTCATGTCTAAAACACCAAAACCACTGGCAACAAAAGCGAAAATTGACAAATGGGATACAATTAAACTAAAGAGTTTCTGCACAACAAAAGCAACTACCATCAGGGTGAACAGGCAACCTACAGAATGGGAGAAAATTTTTACAACCTACTCATCTGACAAAGGGCTAAAATCCAGAATCTAGAAAGAACTCAAACAATTTTACAAGAATAAAACAAAGAACCCCATCAAAAAGTGGTTGAGGGATATGAACAGACACTTCTCAAAAGAAGACATTTATGCAGCCAACAGACACATGAAAAAATGCTCATCAACACTGGTCATCAGAGAAATGCATATCAAAACCGCAATGAGATACCATCTCAGACCGGTTAGAATGGTGATCATTATAAAGTCAGGAAACAACAGGTACTGGAGAAGATGTGGAGAAATACTTTTACAGTGTTAGTGGGATTGTAAACTAGTTCAACCATTGTGGAAAACATTGTGGCGATTGTTCAAGAATCTAGCATTAGAAATATCATTTGACCCAGCCATCCCATTACTTGCTATATAACCAAAGGATTACAAGTGATGCTACTATAAAGACATATGCACACTTTTATTTGTTGCAGCACTATTCACAACTGAATACTATGCAGCCACAAAAAAGGATGAGTTCATGGCCTTTGTACGGACATGGATGAAGATGTAAACCACTATTCTCAGCAGAGTATCACAAGGACAAAAAACCAAATACCACTTATTCTCACTCATAGGTGAGAAATGAACAAGGAGAACACTTGGACACAGGAAGGGGAACATGCACACTGAAGCCTGTCATGGGTTGGCGGGAGTGGGGAGAGATAGCATTAAGAGATATGCCTATTGTAAATGACGAGTTAATGGCTGCAGCACATCAACATGTCACTTGTGTACATATGTAGCAAACCTCCCTGTTGTGCACATGCACCTTAAAACTTAAAGTAGAATAAAAATAAGGAAAATAGAAAAGAATGAAAAGAAGAAGAATATTTTGTGACCTGTACAAATTACATGAGATTAACATTTCAACGTCCATAAATAAAGTTGTAATGGAAGACAAAAAAAAAGGAAATTTAGGAAGTGAGCACTGCTGTAACATTTCTGTATACTTTCTTGTAATGAGAACCCCCAGTATTAGTTCATATTCACACATTACCATTCTCCTGATATTGAGTTTACAATATTAGGTGAATGCTACTCTTTTCCCACAAAATGTCATTGTATTTGCTTTCCTCAATATCCTATGTTTGGCTTTTAATGAAATCCAACCTGGAAATCAGTAAAAACAAAGTAGATGGGATCCTGTAACATTGCTATAATAGTAAACAATCTCACATTTCTATGCAAAGAAAACCCAAGAGAAAGGGAAGAAGGAATATCCATATTCTACAAACGAGGAAACTAAGGAAAAGAGACATTAACTTCTCCAATGCTACCAAGTTTCGGCAAAATTGATAATAAAATTCTGGACATTTTTCTCCTAGGCCAAGGTCGTTTATCTAAGCAACATCAACTATGGACATGTAGGTTATAATTCATTAATATTTCATGTATAACTTCATCTGCTGAATAAACTGCTAATAAATCTTCCCCCAAACAAAAAAAGAAGGAAGAAAAAATCTTTCTGAGGAACTGCTTTGGGATGTGTGCATTCATCTCTCAGAGTCAAACTTTTGTTTTGATTCAGCAGTTTGGAACCATTCTTTTTTTCCATTCTGTGAAGGGCCATTTGGGAGTTCATTGAGTCCAATGGTGAAAGTGAATATACTAGGATAAAAATAAGAAGGAAGCTATCTGAGAAACTGCTTTGTGATGTATGCATTCATCTCGCAGAGTTAAACTTTTCTTTTCAGTAGTTTGGAAACACTGTGTTTGCAGAACCTGTGAAGGGATATCTGGGAGTACATTGAGGCCTATGGTGAAAAAGGAAACATCTTCAGATATAAACTAGAAAGAAGCTTTCTGAGAAATTGCTTTGTGATGTGCACATTCATCTCACAGAGTTAAACCTTTTGTTGGACTGAGCACTTTGGACACACTGTGTTTGTCCATTCTACGAATGGACATTTGGGAACTCATTGAGATCAATGGTGAAAAATTAATATCCCAGGATAAAAACTAGAAAGAAGCAATCTGAGAAACTGCTCTGTGATGTGTGCGTTCATATAGCAGAGTTCCACCTTTCTTTTCATTCATTAGTTTGGAAACAGTGTTTTTGTAGAAGCTGCGAAGGGATATTTGGGAATGCACTGAAGTCAATGGTGAGAAATGAAACATCTTCACATAAAAACTAGAAAGAAGCTTTCTGAGAAACTGTTTGTGATGTGTCCATTCATCTCACAGAGTTAAACCTTTCCCTTGATTCAGCAGTTTGGAAACACTCTTTTTTGACCATTCTGCGAGTGGACATTTGGGAGCTCAGTGAGGACAATGGCAAAAAAGCAAATATTCCAGGATAAAAACTAGAAGGATCCTATGTGGGAATGCATTAGGCCTATCGTGAAAAAGGAAATATTTTCAGATAAAAAGAAGAAAGAAGCTTTCAGAGAAGCTTTCTGTTTTGTGATGTGGGCATTCATCTCACAGATTTAAACACTTCTTTGGAGTCAGCAGTTGGGAAACCCTGGCTCTGCCCATTCTGCGAATGGACATTTGGGAGCTCATTGACGTCAATGGTAAAAAAGTGAACATCCCAGGATAAAAATTAGAAGGAACCTATGTGAGAAGCCACTTTGTGATGTGTGCATTCATCTCGCAGAGTTAAACCTCTCTTTTAAATCATGAGTTGGTAAAAACTGTTTTAGTAGACTCTGCGAAGGGATATTTGGGAGTGCATTGCAGCCTATAGTGAAAAAGGAAACATCTTCAGATTAAAACTAGAAAGAAGCTTTCTGAGAAACTGCCTTGTGATGTGTACATTCATCTCACAGAGTTATACCTTTGCTTGTATGCAGTAGTTTGGAAACAATCTTTTTGTCCATTCTGCAAATGGACATTTTGAAGCTCATTGAGGCCAAAGGCGAAAAAACGAATACCCCAGACCAAAAGCTAGAAGGAATCTCTCTGAGAAACTGCTTTGTTATGAGTGCATTCTTCTCGCAGAGGAAAACCTCTCTTTTCATTCAGCAGATTGGAAACACTGGTTTTGTAGAATCAGAGGAGGGATATTTGAGAGCACCTTGAGGCCGATGGTGAAAAAGGAAATAACTTCATATAAAATCTCTAAAGAAGTTTTCTGAGAAAATATTCTCAGATGTGTGCATTCAACTCACAGAGTTAAACATTTCTTGTGATTCAGCAGTTTGCAAACAGTGTTTTGTCCATTCTGCAAATGGGCTTTTTTGAGATCATATTTCCTTTGTCTTCATAGGTTTCAATCCATTCTCAAATATCCTGATGCAGATTCCACGATAACAGTGTTAGCAGACTGATCAATGAAAAGAAAGGTGTAACTCTGTGAGATGAATTAACCCATCACAGGGCAGTTTCTCAGACAGCTTCTTTCCAGTTTTTGTCTGAGGATATCTCCTTTGGCAACATAATTTTCATTGCGCCAAGAAATATCCCTTTGCAGATTCCAAGAAAACAGTGTTGGCAAACTGCTCAATGAAAAGAAAAGTGTAACACAGGGAGATGTATTCACACATCACAATGCAGTTTCTCAGAAAGCTTCTTTCCAGGTTTGTCTGAGGATATTTCCTTTTTCACAATAGGCCTCAATACACTCCCAAATATCACTTTGCAGATTAAAGGAAAACAGTGTTAGCAAACTGCTTCATGAAGAGGAAGGTGCAACTCTGTGAGATGAAATCACACATCACAAAGAAGTTTCTCAGAAAGCTTCTTTCTAGTTTTTATTTGAGTATATTTCCTTTGACTGCATAGACTTCAGCATGATCCAAAATATCCCTTCTCAGATTCCCCAACAACAGTGCTATCAAACTGACCCATGAAAAGAATTGTGTATCTCTGTGAGGTGAATTCACACATCAGAAAGCAGTTTCTCAGAAACATTCTGTCTAGTTTTTCTGTGAGGATATTTCATTTGTCACCATAAGCTTCAAGATGCTGTGAAATATCACTTTATGGATTCCAAGAAATCAGTGTTAGCAGACTGCTCAATGAAAATGCCACTGCAATTCTGTGAGATGTATTCACACATCACAAAGCAGTTTCTCAGAAGGCTTCCTTTTGGTTTTTATCTGAGGATATTTCCTTTGTCACCATGGGCTTCAATGCGCTCTCAAACATCCTCTTGCATTTTTCACAAAAACAGTGTTAGCAAACTGCTGTATGAAAAGAATGGTGAAACTCTGTGTGGTGAATTCACACCTCACAAAGCAGTTTCTCAAAAAGCTTCTTTCTAGTTTTCATCTGAGGGTATTTCCTTTTTCACTATAGGCCTCCAAGTCCTCCCAAATATCCTTTTGCAGATTCCGTGAAAGGAGTGTTCGTATACTTCTCCATGAAATGAAAGGTGTAACTCTGTGAGATGAATTCACACATCACAAAGAACAGTCTCAGAAAGCTTCTTTCCAGTTTCTATCTGAGGATATTTCCTTTTCACCATAGGCTTCAATGAGATCCAAAATATCCCTTCTCAGATTCCTCAAAAGGAGTGCTAACAAAGTGATCCATGAAAAGAGTCATGTAACTCTGTGAGATTAATTGATACATCCAAAGCAGATTCTGATAAAGCTTCCTTTTGGTTTTTACCTGAGGATACTTCCTTTGTGCCCACAGGTTTTAATGTGCTTCCAAATATCCCTTCAGATTCCACAAAACTAGGGTTAGCAAACGGTTCCATAAAAAGAAAGATGTAACTCTGTGAGATGAATTAACAGAACACAGGGCAGTTTCTCAGAAAGCTTCTTTCCAGTTTTGAACGGAAGATATTTCCTTTTTCACCATAGCCTTCAATGCTACCAAAATATCCTCTCAGATTCTAAAAAACAGTGTTAGAAAACTGCTCATGAAAAGAATTGTAACTCTGTGAGATGAATTCATACATCACAAAGCAGTTTCTCAAAAAGTTTCTTTCTAGTTTTTATCTGAGGATATTTCCTTTTCCACTGCAGGCCTGAAAGTGCTCACAAATATCCCTTTGCAGATTCGATGAAAACAGTGTTAGCAAACTGCTCCATGAAAAGTAAGGTATAACTCTCTGAGATGAATTCACACGTCACAAACAACTTCCTCTGAAAGATTCTTTCTAGTTTTTTTCTGAGGATATTTCCTTTTCCAGCATAGACTTCATGCGCTCCCAAATATCCCTTCTCAGATTCCAAAACAGTGTTATAAACTGCTCCATGAAAAAAGGTGTAACTCTGTGAGATGAATTCAAACATCCAAAGAAATTTCTCAGAAAACTTCTTTTTAGTTTTTATCTGAAGATATTTCCTTGTCACCATATCAATCTGCTCCCAAATATCCCTTTGCAGATTCCAAAAAAACAGTGTTAGCAAACTGCTCCATGAAAAGAAAGATGTACTCTGTGAGATGAATTCCTATGTCACAAAGAATTTTCTCATAAAGCTTCTTTCTAGTTTTTATCTGAGGATATTTTTTCACCATAGCTTCAATGCTCCAAATATCCCTTCTCAGATTCCAAAAACAGTGTAAAAACTGCTCCATGAAAGAAATGTAAATCTGTGAGATGAATTAACAGAACACAGAGCAGTTTCTCAGAAAGCTTCTCTTGGTTTTATCTCAGGATATTTCCTTTTCACCATAGCTTCAATGCTAAATATCCCTTTGCAGATTCCACAAAAACAGTGTTAACAAACTGATCCATGAGATGAAATTGTAACTCTGTGAGATGAATTCACCAATTGGAAAGTAGTTTCTCAGCAAGCTTCTTTCTAGTTTTTATCTGAGCATATTTCCTTTCCCACCATAGGCTTCAATGGGCTCCCAAATATCCTTGCAGATTCCAAAAACAGTGTATCAAACTGCTCATGAAAAGAATGTAACTCTGAGATGAATTCACATCACAAAGAAGTTTCTCAGATAGCTTGTTTTTAGTTTTTGTCTGAGGATATTTACTTTGTCACCATAGGCTTCATTCCAAATATCCCTTTCAGATTCCAAAAACAGTGTTAGCAAACTCCATGAAAAGAAAGTGTAACTCTGTGAGATGAATTCACATCACAAAAGTTTCTCAGAAAGCTTTTTCTAGTTTTTATCTGAGGATATTTCCACCATAGGCTTCAATGTAAAATATCCTCAGATTCCAAAAAAGCAAACTGTTCCATGAAAAGAAGTGTAACTCTGTGAGATGAATTCACACAAAAGCAGTTTCAGAAAGCTTCTTAGTTTTTATCTGAGGATATTTTTTTCAATAGGCTTCAATGCATCCAAAATATCCTTCAGATTCCACAAAACAGTGTTAGCAAACTGCTCATGAAGAAAGGTGTAACTCGGTGAGATGAATTCATACATCACAAAGCAGTTTCACAGAAGGCTTCTTTTTTTTTATCTGAGGATATATTCTTTGTCACCATTAATGCTCCAAATATCTTCTCAGATTCAAAAAACAGTGTTAGCAGACTACTCAATGGAAAGAATGGTGTAACTCTGTGAGATGAATTAATCCATCACAGGGCAGTTTCTCAGACAGCTTCTTTCCAGTTTTTGTCTGAGGATATTTCCTTTGTCACCATAGGCTTCAATGTGCTACCAAACATTCTCTCCCATTTTCTATGAAAACAGTGTTAGAAAACTGCTGTATGAAAAGAATGGCCTAATTCTGTGTGATGAATTCAAACACCACAAAGCAGTTTCTCAAAAAGCTTCTTTCTAGTTTTCATCTGAGGATATTTCCTTTTTCACTATAGCCCCCAAAGTCCTCCCAAATATCCCTTGGCAGATTCCATGAAAAGAGTGTTAGCAAACTTCTCCATGAAAAGAAAGGTGTAACTGTGTGTGATGAATTCACACATCACAAAGAACTTTCTCAGACAGTTTCTTTCCAGTTTTTTTCTGAAGATATTTCCTTGTCACCATAGGCTTCAATGCAAACCAAAATATCCCTTCTCAGATTCCCCAACAATAGTGTTACCAAAGTGATCCATGAAAAGGATCGTGTATCTCTGTGAGGTGAATTAACACATCTAAAGCTCTTTCTCAGAAAACTTCTTTTTAGTTTTTATCTGAGGATATTTAGTTGGTCTCCGTTGGCTTCAATCTGCTCCCAAATATCCTAACGCAGATTCCCTGAAAACAGTGTTAGCAGACTACTCAATGAAAAGAAAGGTGTAACTCTGTGAGATGAATTAATCCATCACAAAGCAGTTTCTCAGAAGGCTTTTTTTGTTTTTATCTGAAGATATTTCCTTTGTCACCATAGGCTTCAATGTGCTATCAAACATTCTCTTGCATTTTCTATGAAAACACTGTTAGCAAACTGCTGTATGAAAAGAACGTGGTAACTCTGTGTGATGAATTCACACCACACAAAGCAGTTTCTCAAAAAGCTTCTTTCTAGTTTTCATCTGAGGATATTCCCTTTTTCACTATAAGCCTCCAAGTCCTCCCAAATATCCCTTTGCAGATACCATGAAAAGAGTGTTAGCATACTGCTCCATGAAAAGAAAGGTAACTCTGTGAGATGAATTCACACATCACAAAGAACGTTCTCAGAAATCTTCTTTCTAGTTTTTATTTGAGTGTATTTCCTTTGTCAGCATAGCCTTCAGTGCGATCCAAAATATCCCTTCTCAGATTCCCAAAAAACAGTGGTAACAGACTTCTCCATGAAAAGAAACTCTAACTCTATGAGATGAATTCACACATCAGAAAGCAGTTTCTCAGAAACCTTTCATCTAGTTTTAATCTGAGGATATTCCTTTGTTTACCATGAGCTTCAAAGTGCTGTGAAATATCCCTTTACAGATTCCAAAAACACAGTGTTAGCAGACTGTTCAATGAAAATAACATTGTAAATCTGTGAGATGAATTCACACATCACAAAGAACTTTCCCAGAAAACTTCTTTCCAGTTTTTATCTCAGGATATTTCCTTGTCACCATAGGCTTCTATGCAATCAAAAATATCCCTTCTCAGATTCCCCAACAACAGTGCTATCAAAGTGGCCATGAAAAGAATCGCATATCTCTGAGAGGTAATTCACACATCACAAAGCAGTTTCTTAGAAGGCTTCCTTTTGGTTTTTATCTGAGTATATTTTCTTTGTCACCATGGGCTTCAATGTGCTCCTAAACATCCTCTTTCAGATTCCATGAAAAGAGTGTCACAAAACTACTCCATGAAAAGAAAGCTGTAACTCTGTGAGATGAATTCACACATCACAAGGAACTTTCCCAGAAAGATTTTTTCCAGTTTTTATCTGAGGGTATTTCCTTGTCACCATAGGCTTAAATGCGATGCAAAATATCCCCTCTCAGATTCCCCAACAACAATGCTATCAATGTTACCCATGAAAATAATCGTGTAACTCTGTGAGGTGAATTCACACATCCAAAGCTGTTTCTCAGACAGCTTCTTTTTGGTTTTCATCTGAGGCTGTTTCCTTTGTCTCCATAGGCTTCAATGCACTCCCAAATATCCTAACGCAGATTCCACGAGAACAGAGTAAGCAGACTGCTGTATGAAATGAATGGTGTAACTCTGTGATGTGAATTAACCCATCAAAAAATAGTTTGTCAGAAAGCTTCCCTCTAGTTTTATCTGAGGATATCTCCTTTGTCACCATAGGCTTCAATATGCTCCAAACATATATCCCTTCCACGAAAACAGTGTTAGCAAACTTTTCAATGAAAAGAAAAATGTAATTCTGTGAGATGAATTCACACATCACAAAGCAGCTTCTCAGAAAGCTTCTTTCTCATTTTTATCTGAGGATAATTCCTTTTTCACTGTAGGCCTCATAGCACTCCCAAATATCCCTTTGGAGATTCCACGAAAACAGTGTTAGTAAACTGCTCCATGAAAAGAAAGGTGTAACTCTGTGAGATGAATTCACACATCACAAAGAACTTTCTCAGAAAGATTTTTTCCAGCTTTTATCTGAGGATATTTCTTTGCCACCATAGACTTCAGTGCGATGCAAAATATACCCTCTCAGATTCCCCAACAACAGTGCTATTAATGTTACCCATGAAAAGAATCGTGTAACTCTGTGAGGTGAATTCACACACCCAAAGCTGTTTCTCAGACAGCTTCTTTTTGGTTTTCATCTGAGGCTGTTTCCTTTGTCTCCAAAGGCTTCAATCCACTCCCAAATATCCTAACGCAGATTCCACGAAAACAGTGTTAGCAAACTGCTTCATGAAGAGGAAGGTGTAACTCTGTGAGATGAACTCACACATCACAAAGCTGTTTCTCAGAAGGCTTCCTTTTGGATTTTTTCTGAGGATATTTCCTTTGTCACCATGGGCTTTAATATGCTCCCAAACATCCTCTTCCATTTTCTTTAAAAACAGTGTTAGCAAACTGTTGTATGAAAAGAACGGTGTAATTCTGAGTGATGAATTCACACATCACAAAGCAGTTTCTCAAAAAGCTTCTTTATAGTTTTCATCTGAGCTTATTTTCTTTTTCACTATAGGCCTCCAAGTACTCCCAAATATCCCTTTGCAGAGTCCACAAAAAGAGTGTTAGCTAACTGCTCCATGAAAAGAAAGGTGTAACACTGTGAGATGAATTCACACATCACAAATAACTTGCCAGAAAGATAATTTGTAGTTTTTATCTGAGGATATTTCCTTGCCACCGTAGGCTTCAATGCCATGCAAATTTTCCCCTCTCAAATTCCCCAACAACAGTGCTGTCACTGTTATCCATGAAAAGAATTGTGTAACTCTGTGAGGTGAATTCACAAACCACAAAGAAGTTTCTTAGAAAGCTTCTTTCTAGTTTTTATTTGAGTATATCTCCTTTGGCAGCGTACGCTTTGGCGCTATGCAAAATATCCCTTCTCAGATTCCCCAATGAGAGTGGTAACAGACTGCTAAATGAAAAGAAGCTGTAACTCTGTGAGAGGATTTCACACATCAGAAAGCAGTTTCTCAGAAACATTCTGTCTAGTTTTTCTCTGAGGATAATTGTTTTGTTCACCATAAGCTTCAAGGCGCTGTGACATATTCTTTACAGACTCCAAGGAAACAATGTTAGCAGACTGCTCAATGAAAATACCATAGTAACTCTGTGAGATGTATTCAAACATCAGAAAGCAGCTTCTCAGAAGGCTTCCTTTTGGTTTTTATCTGAGGATATTTCCTTGATGGGCTTCAATGCGCTCCCAAACATCCTCTTGCATATTCCACGAAAACAGTGTAAGCAAACTGTTCCATGAAAAGGAAGTGTAACTCTGTGAGATGAATTCACACATCACAAAGAACTTTTCCAGAAAGATTCTTTGCAGTTTTTATCTGAGGATATTTCCTTGCCACTGTAGGTTTCAATGAGATGCAAAATATCCCCTCTCCAATTCCCCGACAACAGTGCTATCAATGTTAGCCATGAAAAGAATTGGGTAACCCTGTGAGGTGAATTCACACATCACAAAGCAGTTTTTTGGAAATCTTCTTTCTAGTTTTTGTTTGAGTATATTTTCTTTGACAGCATAGGCTTCAACACGATCCAAATTCTCCTTCTCAGATTCCCCATTGACAGTGGTAACAGACTGTTTCATGAGAAGAAACTGTAACTCTGTGAGAGGAATTCACACATCAGAAAGCAGTTTCTCAGAAACCTTCTATCTAATTTTTCTCTGAGGAAAATTCCTTTGTTCACCATAAACTTCAGTGTGCTGTGAACTATCATTTTATGGATTCCAGGAAAACAGTGTTAGCAAACTGCTCAATGAAAATAACATCGTAACTCTGTGAGATGTATTCACACATCGCAAAGAACTTTGTCAGAAAGTTTCTTTCCAGTTATTATCTGAGGATATTTCCTTGTCACCATAGGCTTCAATGCGATTAAAAAGATCCCATATCAGATACCCCAAAAACAGTGCAATCAATGTTATCCATGAAAAGAATCATGTATCTCTGTGAAGTGAATTCACACATTCAAAGCTGTTTCTCAGACAGTTTCTTTTTGGTTTTCATTTGATGCTGTTTCCTTTGTCTCCAAAGGCTTCAATACGCTCCCAAATATCCTAACGACGTTCCACAAAAACAGTGTTAGCAAACTGCTTCATGAAGAGGATGGTGTAACTCTGTGAGATGAAATCACACATCACAAAGCAGTTTCTCAGAAGGATTCCTTTTGGTTTTTTATCTGAGGATATTTCCTTTGTCACCATGGGCTTCAATGTGATCCAAAATATCCCATTGCAGATTCCAAGAAAACAGTGTTAGCAAACGGCTCAATGAAAAGAACAGTGTAACTCTGTGAGATGAATTCACACATCACAAAGCAGTTTCTCAGAAAGCTTCTTTCTAGTTTTTATCTGAGGATATTTCCTTTTTCACCATAGGCCTCAATGTGCTCCCAAATATCCCTTTGCAGATTCCACGAAAACAGTGTTAGCAAACTGCTCCATGAAAAGAAAGGTGTAACTCTGTGAGATGAATTCACACATCACAAAGAACTTTCTCAGAAAGCTTCTTTCCAGTTTTTATCTGAGGATATTTCCTTTGTCACCATAGGCTTCAATGTGATCCAAAATATCCCTTCTCAGATTCCCCAAAGAGAGTTCTACCAAACTGCTACATGAAAGGAAAGGTGTAACTCTGTGAGATGAATTCACACATCACAAAGAAGTTTCTCAGAAAGCTTCTTTCTAGTTTTTATCTGAGGATATTTCCTTTGTCACCATAGGCTTCAATGCAATCCAAAATATCCCCTTACAGATTCCAAGAAAACAGTCTTAGCAAATGGATCAATAAAAAGAACAGTGTAACTTTGTGAGATGAGCTCACATATCACAAAGCAATTTCTCAGAAAGCTTGATTTTGTTTTTTATCTGAGGATATTTCCTTTGTCACCATAAGCTTCAATGTGCTCCGAAATATCCCATTGCAGATTCCAAGAAAACAGTGTTAGCAAACTGCTCAATGAAAAGAATGGTGTAACTCTGTGAGATGAATTCACACATCACAAAGCAGTTTCTCAGAAAGCTTCTTTCTAGTTTTTATCTGAGGATATTTCCTTTGTCACCATAAGCTTCAATGTGCTCCCAAATATCCTATTGCAGATTCCACAAAAACAGTGTTAGCAAACTGCTCCATGAAAAGAAAGGTGTAACTCTGTGAGATGAATTCACACATCACAAAGAACTTTCTCAGAAAGCTTCTTTCTAGTTTTTATCTGAGGATATTTCCTTTGTCACCATAGGCTTCAATGCAATCCAAAATATCCCTTCTCAGATTCTCAAAAAATAGGGCTACGCAACTGATCCATGAAAACAATCATGTAACTATATGAGATGAATTCACACATCACAAAGCAGTTTCTCAGAAAACTTCTTTTTGGTTTTTATCTGAGGATATTTCCTTTGTCACCATAGGCTTCAATGTGTTCCCAAATATACTACTGCAGATTCAATGAAAACAGTGTTATCAAAATGTTCAATGAAATGAATGGTGTAACTCTGTGAGATGAATTCACCCATCACAAAGCAGTTTCTCAGAAAGCTGCTTTCTAGTTTTTATCTGAGGCTATTTCCTTTGTCAAAATAAGTTTCATTGTGCCAAGAAATATCCCTTTGCAGATACCAAGAAAACAGTGTTGGCAAATTGCTCAATCAAAAGAAAAGTGTAACTCTGGGAGGTGTATTCACACATCACAATGCAGTTTCTCAGAAAGCTTCTTTCCAGTTTTTATCTGAGGATATTTCCTTTTTTACTATAGGCCTCAATGCACTCCATAATATCCCTTTGCAGATTCCACGAAAACAGTGTTTGCAGACGGCTCAATGAAAGGATGGTGTAACTCTGTGAGATGAAATCATATATCATAAAAAAGATTCTCCGAAAGCTTCTTTCTAGTTTTCATTTGAGATATATTTCCTTTGTTACCATAGGCTTCAATGTGATCCAAAATATTCTTTCTCAGATTCCCCAAATACAGTGCTACCAAACTGCTCCACGAAAAGGATCATGTAACTCCATGAGATGGATTCACAAATCATAAAGCATTTCTTAGAAAGCTTCTTTCTAATTTGTCTCTGAGGATATTTTCTTTGTCACCATAAGCTTCTATGTGTTGTGAAATATCCCCTTTCAGATTGAAAGAAAACATTGTTAGTAGACCACGCAATGAAAATAACATTGAAACTCTGTGAGATGAATTCACACAAACTGAAGAACTTTCTCAGAAAGTTTCTTTCTGGTTTTATCTGAGGATATTTCCTTTTTCACTATAGACCTCAATGTGCTCCCAAATATCCGTTTGCAATGTCCACAAAAACAGTGTTACCAAACTGCTCCATGAAAAAAAGGTGTAGCTATGTGACATGAATTCACACATCATAGAAAACTTTCTCAGAAATCTGCTTTCTAGTTCTTATCTGAGGATATTTCCTTGTCACCATAGGTTCAATGATGCAAAATATCCCATCTGCAGATTCCACAAAACAGTGGTAATAGTCCTGCTCCATGAAAAGAAACTGTAACTCTGAGATAAATTCATACATCACAAAGCAGTTTCTCAGAAGGCTTATTTTTGGTTTTTATATGAGGATATTTCCTTTGTCACCATCACCTTCAATATGCTCCCAAACATCCTCTTGCATTTTCCTCGAAAACAGTATTAGCAAACTGCTGTATGAAAAGAACGCTGTAACTCTGTGTGATGCATTCACCCATCACAAAGTAGTTTCTCAAAAAGCTTCTTTCTAGTTTTCATCTGAGGATATTTCCTTTTTCACTATTGGTCTCCAAGTCCTCCCAAATATCCCTCAGGAGATTTCACGAAAAGAGTGTTAGCTAACTTCTCCATGAAAAGAAAGGTGTAACTCTATGAAATGAATTCACCCATCACAAAGAACTTGCCAGAAAGATAATTTGCAGTTATTATCTGAGGATATTTCCTGGCCACCGTAGGCTTCAATGCAATGCAAAATACCCCCTCTCAGATTCCCAAAGAACAGTTCTATCAATGTCGTCCATGAAAAGAATTGTGTAACTCTGTCAGCTAAATTCACACATCAGAAAGCAGTTTCTTATAAAGCTTCTTTCTAGTTTTTATTTGAGTATATTTCCTTTGTCAGCGTTGGCTTCAGCGCGATGCAAAATATCCCTTCTCAGATTCCATGAAAACAGCGTTAGCAAACTGTTTCATGAAGAGGAATATGTAGCTCTGTGAGTTGAATTCATACATCACAAACCAGTTTCTCAAAAATCTTCTTTCTAATTTTATATGAGGATATTTCCTTTGTCACCTTGAGCTTCAATGTGCTACCAAATATCTTCTTGTAGATTCCAGGAAAACAGTGTCAGCAAACTGGACAATGAAAAGAATGGTGTACCACTGTGAGTTGAATTCACACGTCACAAAGTAGGTTCTCAGAAAGCTTCTTCGTAGTTTTTATCTGAGGATATTTCCTTGTCACTAGGTCTCAAGTGCTCCGAAACATCCTCTTAAAGATTCCATCAAAAGAGTGTTAGCAAACTGCTCCATGAAAAGAAAGGTGTAACTCTGTGAGATGAATTCACACATCACAAAGAACTTTCTCAGAAAGCTTCTTTCTAGTTTTTATCTGAGGATATTTCCTTTGTCACCATAGGCTTCAATGCAATCCAAAATATCCCTTCTCAGATTCCCCAAAAACAGTGCTACCAAACTGCTCCATGAAAAGAATTGTGTAACTCTGTGAGATGAATTCACACATCACAAAGCAGTTTCTCAGAAAGCTTCTTTCTAGTTTTTATCTGAGGATATTTCCTTTTTCACCATAGACCTCAATGTGCCCCCAAATATCTCTTTGTAGATTCCACGAAAACAGTGTTAGCAAACTACTCTATGAAAAGAAAGCTGTAACTCTATGTGATGAATTCACACATCACAAAGAGCTTTCACAGAAAGCTTCTTTCCAGTTTTTATGTGAGGATATTTCCTTTGTCACCAAAAGCTTCAATGAGCTCTGAAATATCCTATTGCAGATTTCAAGAAAACAGTGTTAGCAACTGCTCCATGAAAAGAACAATGTAACTCTGTGAGATGCATTCACACATCACAATGCAGTTTCTCAGATACCTTCTTTCTAGTTTCTCTCTGAGGATATTTCCTATGTCACCATAAGCTTCAATGCCCTCTGAATTATCCCTTTGCAGAATCCAAGATAACAGTGTTAACAGACTGCTCAGTGAAAATACCATTGTAAATCTGTGAGATATATTCACACATAGCAAAGCAGTTTCTCAGAAGGCTTCCTTTTGGTTTATCTGAGGATATTTCCTTTGTCACCATGGGCTTCAATGCCCTCCCAAATATCCCTTCACAGATTCCAAGAAAAGACTGTAAACAAACTGCTCCATGAAACGAAAAGTATAACTCCCTGAGATGAATTCACACATGACAAAGAACTTTCTCAGAGAGATTCTTTCCAGTTATTATCTGAGGATATTTCTTTGTCACCGTAGGCTTCAATGCGATGCAAAATATCCCCTCTCAGATTCCCCAACAACAGTGCTATCAAAGTGATCCATGAAAGAATCGTGTAACTCTGTGAGATGAGATGAATTCACACATCCAAAGCTGTTTCTCAGACAGCTTCTTTTTGGTTTTCATCTGAGGCCATTTCCTTCATCTCCGTAGGCTTCAATCCACTCCCAAACATCCTAATGCAGATTCCACAAAAGCAATGTTTGCAGGCTGTTCAATGAAAAGAAAGGTTCAATTCTGTGAGATGAATTAACCCATCACAAAGCAGTTTCCCGGAAAGGTTCTTTCTAGTTTTTATCTGAAGATATTTCCTTTTTCACCATAGACCCCAAAGCACTCACAAATATCCCTTTGTAGATTCCAAGAAAACAGAGTTATCAGACTGCTCAATTAAAAGAAGAGTGTAACTCTGTAAGATGAAATCACACATCACAAAGCAGTTTCTCAGCAAGTTTCTTTCTACTTTTTATGAGAGGATACTTCCTTTTTCACCATAGTCCTCAATGTGTTCCCAAATATCCCTTTGCAGATTCCACGAATATAGTGTTAACAAACAGCTGTATGAAAAGAAAGCTGTAACTCTGAGATGAATTCACAATCACAAAGTAGTTTCTCAGAAAGCTTCTTTCTAGATTTTATGAGAGGATATTTCTTTTGTCACCATAGGCTTCAATGCCTCCAAAATATTCTTTCTCAGATTCCCCAAAGACAGTGCTAACAGACTGATCCATGAAAAGAATCGTGTCACACTGTGAGATAAATTAACACATCTCAAAGCAGTTTCTCAGAAAGCTTCTTTCTAGTTTTTATAGGAGGATATTTCCTTTGTCACCATAAGCTTCAATGTGATCCGAAATATCCCATTGCAGATTCCAAGAAAACAGTGTTATCAAACTACTCAATGTAAAGAAAGGTGTATCTCTGTTATATGAATTGACACATCACAAAGAACTCTCTCAGCAAGTTTCTTTATAGTTTTTATCTGAGGATATTTCCATAGCCACCATACACTTCAATGCAATCCAATATATCCCTTCAAATATTCCCAAAAACAGTGCTATCAAATTGATCCATGAAAAGAATCGTGTATCTCTGTGAGATGAATTCACACAACCAAAGCTGTTTCTCAGAAAACTTCTGTTTGGTTTTCATCTGAGCATATATCCTTTGTCTCCAAAGGCTTCAATCCGCTCTCAAATATCCTATTTCAGATTTGATGAAAACAGTGTTAGCATACTGCTTAATGAAAACAGCTGTGTAATTCTGTGAGATGAATTCACACATCACAAAGCAGTTTCTCACAAGGCTTCCTTTTGGTATTTATCTGAGGATATTTCCTTTGTCACTATGGCCTTCAATGCACTCCCCAACATCCTCTTGCATTTTCCTCGAAAACAGTGTTAGTAAACTGCCGTATGAAAAGAACAGTGGAACTCTGCGTGATGAAGTCACACATCACAAAGCAGTTTCTCAAAAAGCTTCTTTCTAGTTTTCACTTGAGGACATTTCCTTTTTCACTATAGGCCTCCAAGTCCTCCCAAATATCCTTTGCAGATTCCACAAGGAGAGTGTTAGCTAACTGCTCCATGAAAAGAAAGGTGAAACCCTGTGAGATGAATTCACACAGCAGAAAGAGCTTTCTCAGAAACCTTCTTTATAGTTCTCATATGAGGATGTTTCCTTTGTCACCATAGGTTTCAATGTGATGCAAAATATCCTTTCTCAGATTCCAAGGAAACAGTGGTAACAGACTGCGTCATAAAAAGAAATTGTAACTCTGTGTGACGAATTCACACATCAGAGAATAGTTTCTCAGAAATCTTTCTAGTTTTCATCGGAGGATATTTCCATTTTCACCATATGCTGTGACTCCCAAATATCCTTTGCAGATTCCAAGAAACAATGTAGCAGACTCTCATGAAAAATATGTAATTTGTGAGACATATTCACACATCAGAAAGAAGTTTCTAAGAAAGCTCCCTTTTGGTTTTTATCTAAGGATATTTCCGTTGTCACCATGGGCTTCAATGCACTCCCAAACATCCTCTTGCAGATTCCACGAAAAGAGTGTTGGCAAACTGTTCCATGAAAAGAAAAGTGTAAATCTGTGAGATGAATTCACACATCACAAAGAACTTTCCCAGAAAGATTCTTTGAGGTTTTTATCTGAGAATACTTCCTTGCCACCATAGGCTTCAATACAGTGCACTCCCAAATATCCCTCTGCAGATTCCACAACAACAGTGTTAGCAAAGTGCTCCATGAAAAGGAAAGGTGTCACTCTGTGAGATGAATTCAAACATCACAAAGAACTTTCTCAGAAATCTTCTTTCTAGGTTTTATTTGAGTGTATTTCCTTTGTCAGCGTGGGCTTCAGCGTGACTCAAAATATTCCTTCTCAGATTCCCCAATGAGAGTGGTAGCAGACTGCTCCATGAAAAGAAACTGTAACTCTGTGAGTGGAATTCCCACATCAGAAAGCAGTTTCTCAGAAACCTTCTGTCTAGTTTTTCTCTGAGGATAATTGCTTTCTCACCATAAGCTTCAAGGTGCTGTGACATATGCATTACAAATTCCAAGAAAACAGTGTTTGCAGACTGCTCAATGAAAAGAAAAGTGTAACTCTGTGAGATGAATTAACCCATCACAAAGCAGTTTCTCAGAATGCTTCTTTCTAGTTTTTATCTGAGGATATTTCCTTTATCAACATAAGTTTCATTGCCTTAAGAAATATCCCTTTGCAGATTCCAAGAAAACAGTGTTGGCAAATTGCTCAATGAAAAGAAAAGTGTAATTCCGGGAGATATATTCCCACATCACAATACAGTTTCTCAAAAAGTTTCTTTCTAGTTTTCATCAGAGGATATTTCTTTTTTCACCATAGGCCTCAATGTGCTCCCCGATATCACTTGGCAGATTCCATGTAAACAGTGTTAGCAAACTGCTTCATGAACAGGAAGGTGTAACTCTGAGATGAATTCACACATCATGAAGAAATTCCTCAGAATGCTTCTTTCTAGTTTTCATTTGAGTATATTTCCTTTGTCAGTGTAGGCTTCACTGTGATCCAAAATATCCCTTCTCAGATTCCCCAATAACAGTGGTAACAGACTGCTGCATGTAAGAAACTCTAACTCTATGAGATGAATTCGCACATTAGAAATCAGTTTCTCAGAAACATTCTGTCTAGTTTTTCTCTGAGGATAATTGCTTTGTTCAAAATAAACTTCAATACGATGCGGAATATCTCTTTACGGATTTCAAGAAAGCAGTGTTCGCAAACTCCTCCATGCAAATAACATTATAACCCTGTGAAATGAATTCACACATTGCAAAGAATTTTCTCAGAAAGTTTCTTTCCAGTTATTATCTGAGGATATTTCCTTGTCATCATAGGCTTCAATGCAATTAAAAGATCCCATCTCAGATTCCCCAACAACAGTGCTATCAAACTGACCCATGAAAAGAATCGTGTATCTCTGTGAGATGAATTCACACATCCAAATCAGTTTCTCAGAAAGCTTCTTTTCACTATTTATCTGAGGATATTTCCTTTGTCATAAAGCTTCAATCACTGCAAATATCCTTCTCAGATTCCCAAAAACAGTGTTAACAACTGCTCCATGAAAAGAAATGTAACTCTGTGAGATGAATTAACAGAACACAGAGCAGTTTCTCAGAAGGATTCCTTTTGGTTTTTTATCTGAGGATATTTCCTTTGTCACCATGGGCTTCAATGCGGAACCAAACATTCTCTTGCATTTTCCTCAAAAGCAGTATTAGCAAACTGCTGTATGAAAAGAACGCAGTAACTCTGAGTGATGAATTCACACATCACAAAGCAGTTTCTCAAAAAGCTTCTTTCTAGTTTTCATCTGAGGATATTTCCTTTTTCACTATAGGCCTCCAAGTACTTCCAAATATCCCTTTGCAGATTCCAGGAAAAGAGTGTTAGTTAACTGCTTCATGTAAAGAGACGTATAACTCTGTGAGATGAATTCACACATATCAAAGAACTTTCCAGAAAGATTCTTTGCGGTTTTCATCTGAGGATATTTCCTTGCAATCATTGGCTTCAAAGCAATGCAAAATATCCCCGCCCAGATTCCCCAACAACAGTGCTATCAATGTTATCCATGAAAAGAATAGTGCAACTCTGTGAGTTGAATTCACACATCACATAGAGGTTTCTTAGAAAGCTTCTTTCTAGTTTTTATTTGAGTATATTTCCTTTGTCAGCGTAGGCTTCAGTGAGATGCAAAATATCCCTTCTCAGATTCCCCAAGGACAGTCGTAGCAGACTGCTCCATTGAAAGAAACTGTACTTCTGTGAGAGGAATTCACACATCAGAAAGCAGTTTCTCAGAAACCTTCTGTCTAGTTTTTCTCTGAGGATAATTTTTTGTTCACCAAAAGCTTCAAGGCACTGTGACATATGCTTTACGGATTCCAAGAAAACAATGTTAGCGAACGGCTCAATGAAAATATCATTGTAACTCTGTGAGGTGTATTCATACATCAGAAAGCAGTTTCTCAGAAGGCTTCCTTTTGGTTTTTATCTGAGGATATTTCCTTTGTCACCATGGGCTTCAATGTGCTCAAATATATCTTTGCAGATTCCAAAAACAGTTTTTGCAGACTGCTCAATGAAAAGAAAGGTGAAACTCTGGGAGGTGAATTAACCAATCACAAAGTAGTTTCTTGGAAAGCTTTTTCTAGTTTTTATCTGAAGATATTTCCTTTGTCAACATAGGCTTCAATGCTCCAAATATCTCCTTGCAGATTCCACAAAAACAATGTTAGCAAAACACTCCCTGAAAAGAAAGGTGTAACTCTATGAGATGAATTCACACATCACAAGGAAGTTTCTCAGAAAGCTTCTTCCCAGTTTTCATCAGAGGATATTTCCTTTTTCACCATAGAGCTCAGTGCGCTCCCCAATATTGCTTTGCAGATTCCATGAAAACAGTGTTAGCAAACTGCTTCATGAACAGGAAGGTGTAACTTTTTGAGATGAATTCACACATCATGAAGAAGTTTCTCAGAATGCTTCTTTCTAGTTTTTATTTGAGTATATTTCCTTTGTCAGCGTAAGCACCATCCAAAATATCCCTTCTAAGATTCCCCAATAACTGTGGTAACAGACTGCTCCATGAAAAGGAACTCTAACTCTATGAGATGAATTCACACATCAGAAAGCAGTTTCTCAGAAACCTTCTGTCTAGTTTTTCTCTGAGGATAATTGCTTTGTTCAACATAAACTTCAATGTGCTGCAAAATATACCTTTACGGATTTCAAGAAAACAGTGTTAGCAAACTGCTGCATGCAAATAACATTGTAACACTGTGAGATGAATTCACACGTTGCAAAGAACTTTCTCAGAAAATATCTTCCTAGTTTTTTTCTGAGGATATTTCCTTGTCACCATAAGCTTCAATGCACTCCAAAATATCCCATTGCATATTGCACAAAAACAGTTTTAGCAAACTGCTCAATGAATAAAACAGTTTAATTCTGTGAGATGAACTCACACATCACAAAGCAGTTTCTCAAAAAGCTTCTTTCTAGATGCTTTCTGAGGATATTTCCTTGTCACCATAGGCTTCAATGCTCCATATATCCCTTTGCAGATTCCACAAAAACAGTGTTAGCAAACTGCTCATTAAAAAGAACAGTGTAACTCTGTGAGACGAAGTCACACATCACAAAGCAGTTTCTCAGAAGGCTTCTTTTTGGTTTCTATCTAAGGATATCTACTTTGTCACCATAGGCTTCATTGCACTCCCAAATATCACTTTGCAGATTCCACAAAAACAGTGTTAGCAAACTGCTCCTTGAAAAGAATCACTAACTCTATGAGATTAATTCACACATCAGAAAGCAGTTTCTCAGAAACCATCTGTCTAGTTTTTATCTGAGGATAACTCCTTTGTTCAACATAAACTTCAATGTTCTACGAAATATCCCTTTACAGATTCCAAGAAAACAGTGTTAGCAAACTGCTCCATGCAAATAACAATGGAATTCTGTGAGATGAATTCACACGTTGCAAAGAACTTTCTCGGAAAGTTTCTTTCCAGTTATTATCTGAGGATATTTCCTTGTCACCAAAGGCTTCAAAACGATTAAAAAGATTCCATCTCAGATTTCCCAACAACAGTGCTACCAAACTGATCCTTGAAAAGAATCATGTATCTCTGTGAGGTGAATTCACACATCCAAAGCTGTTTCTCAGAAAGCTTCTCTTTGGTTTTTATCTGAGCATATATCCTTTTACTCCAAAGACTTCAATCTGCTCCCAAATATCCTAACGAAGATTCTACGAAAACAGTGTTAGCAAACTGCTTCATGAAGAGGAAGATGTAACTCTGTGAGACGAATTCACACATCAGAAAGCAGTTTCTCAGAAGGCTTCCTTTTGGTTTTTATCTGAGGATATTTCTTTTGTCACCATGGGCTTCAATGCGCTCCCAAACATCCTCTTGCATTTTCCTCGAAAACTGTATTACCGAACTCCTAAATGAAAAGAACGCTGTAACTCTGTGTGATGAATTCACCCATCACAAAGCATTCTCAAAAAGTTTCTTCTAGTTTTCATCAGAGGATATTTCCTTTTTCACCATAGGCCTCAATGTGCTCCCCAACATCACTTTGTAGATTCCACGAAAACAGTGTTAGCAAACTGCTTCATGAACAGGAAGGTGTAACTCTTTGAAATGAATTCACACATCATGAAGATGTTTCTCAGAAAGCTTCTTTCTAGTTTTTATTTGAGCATATTTCCTTTGTCAGCATAGGCTTCAGTACAGTCCAGAATATCCCTTCTCAAATTCCCCAATAACAGTGGTAAGAGACTGCTCCATGAAAAGAAACTCTAACTCTCTGAGATGAATTCACACATCAGAAAGCAGTTTCTCAGAAACCTTCTGTCTAGTTTTTCTCTGAGGATAATTGCTTTGTTCAACATAAACTTCAATGCGCTGCAAAATATACTTTTATGGATTCCAAGGAAGCAGTGTCAGCAAACTACTCCATGCAAATGACATTGTAACTCTGTGAGATGAATTCACACATTGCAAAGAACTTTCTCAGAAAGTTTCTTTCAAGTTATTATCTGAGGATATTTCCTTGTCACCATAGGCTTCAATGCAATTAAAAGATCCCATCTCAGATTCCCCAACAACAGTGCTATCAAACTGATCCATGAAAAGAATCGTGTATCTCTGTGAGGTGAATTCACACATCCAAAGCTGTTTCTCAGAAAGCTTCTCTTTGGTTTTTATCTGAGCATACATGCTTTGTTGCTTAAGGTTTCAATCTGCTTGCAAATATTCTAACGCAGATTCCATGAAAACAGCGTTAGCAAACTGTTTCATGAAGAGGAAGATGTAACTCTGTGAGATAAATTCACACATCACAAAGCAGTTTCTCAGAAGGCTTCTTTTTGGTTTTTATATGAGGATATTTCCTTTGTCACCATCACCTTCAATATGCTCCCAAACATCCTCTTGCATTTTCCTCGAAAACAGTATTAGCAAACTGCTGTATGAAAAGAACGCTGTAACTCTGTGTGCTGCATTCACCCATCACAAAGTAGTTTCTCAAAAAGCTTCTTTCTAGTTTTCATCTGAGGATATTTCCTTTTTCACTATTGGTCTCCAAGTCCTCCCAAATATCCCTCAGCAGATTCCAGGAAAAGAGTGTAAGCTAACTGCTTCATGAAAAGAAACGTGTAACACTGTGAGATGACCTCACAAATCACAAAGAAAATTCCAAGAAAGATTTTTTCCAGTTTTTATCTGAGGATATTTACTTGCCATCATAAGCTTCAATGCGATGCAAAATATCCCCTCACTGATTCCCCAACAACAGTACTATCAGTGTTATACCTGAAAAGAATCATGCAAATCTGTGAGGTGAATTCACCCACCCGAAGCTGTTTCTCAGACAGCTTCTTTTTGGATTTCATT
>JABBCR010001045.1:0-45641 GCA_014849445.1 Cercopithecus mona | reverse complement strand
CAAACTGGATTCAAAAGTTATGATTCCTTTCTTTATACAGTCCTTTATTTCTGAATATAGCAATAATTACAAACTAGATTCAAAGGTTATGATTCCTTTCTTTATACAGTCCTTTATTTCTGAGTATAGCAATAATTACAAACTGGATTCAAAAGTTATGATTCCTTTCTTTATACAGTCCTTTATTTCTGAATATAGCAATAATTACAAACTGGATTCAAAAGTTATGATTCCTTTCTTTATACAGTCCTTTATTTCTGAATATAGCAATAATTACAAACTGGATTCAAAAGTTATGATTCCTTTCTTTATACAGTCCTTTATTTCTGAATATAGCAATAATTACAAACTAGATTCAAAGGTTATGATTCCTTTCTTTATACAGTCCTTTATTTCTGAATATAGCAATAATTACAAACTAGATTCAAAGGTTATGATTCCTTTCTTTATACAGTCCTTTATTTCTGAATATAGCAATAATTACAAACTAGATTCAAAGGTTATGATTCCTTTCTTTATACAGTCCTTTATTTCTAAACTTAGCCTTAATAATCTAATTTTTTATTGAAAATTAGTCTTTTTTATGAAAAGTCAAGTCTTTAGTTGAGACAAAGAATTATCTTATCATCATTTAGTGACAATTCATAATAAAATGAATTTCTGAGTAATATCAAAAGACTTTCTTATGAACTTTCATCAGAAAGCCATTACAATCCATTTGAAGAAACTGACATGCAGCATATTACTGTGATTTATTTTTTTGCATATGAGAATGAAACCTAGCTTCCAAAACTTATTGAAGATATTGGGAAAATTTTACTTAGACATAAATCTAGAGAAAGGAAAGACAAAAAAAAAATCTGAGGTCCCAGGTCTGATAATCACGGGGAGAGGATTACTTGTGAACAAGAAAATGATGGATTTGTGATGAGCCTGGTGATAGTAACAGCATAATCACTAGTTCATAATGAGAAGATTTTCACAACCACATCAGAATAACTTAGTAAACAGTATACTTGACATTTTAAAAATCCTGTATCTAAATAAAAAAACTCTCATTCTGATATTTTTGTATGACTATACTTCAAAACAAAGCATATATTTATGGAAATAAATCTATGTTTAAACCCTTTTAGTCTTGAGTGCAGTGTTCCATAAAGAACTTACTACAGGCTTAAATACTGTAGCACACCCAGCTCTAGTAAAGTATAATTTACAAGACAGAAAGGCTAAGATACTCGAAATGATTTAACAAGTACAGGGAAAGTATTTTTGAAGAAGTTATTTAACCCATTTGAAACTCATTTTCTCAACTGAAACTTAGAAAATGTAGATTCTGTGAAAATAAATGAAATTATGTTTACAAAATACTATTTCTAGGACATAACAATCCTTCTCGTTCACACACATACACACCCCAGTACAATAAATAGAAAAAATAAATAAGACGTATTTAAGAATATTATAATTCACATTTGTCTACCTACAAAAGAGTTACAGCAATTCGCCTGGATTAAATGCCTTTACAATTAAGCTTTATCAGGTGAGAGAAGAAAAATTTTAGAAGCAAAATTTAGGTGAAGACCCAGCAGATGAGATCAATGTTTCTCTCATTTCTGTATTGCATACTGTTGGGTCTGATTTTTCTTAATATTTTAAATCATATATACTGGCCAGTAATAATGGCATCTACCCACTGGTGGTGATTATTATAGTAACTCAAACACCTTCCTCAAGACTGTTCTTTTCTTAGCATTTGTTTCCCACCTTTTATGGCCCAACTACTTTATTCTTCCTTTTATTTTCTACCACTTCATTTCACTTCTATGTGCATGACTAAACAAACTTATTACGGTCTCTGTAAAAATATATATTTTGAAGCATAAGGTAATTAGCAGATAGTAATAGAGATTCAAATATGGATATCTTGCCCATTTGTCATGGCCTTGGCATTTTACTGAACCAAACAGTAGTGTTTTTAAAACTCGCTACTCTCAGGAGAGAGTTTTCAGGCTCTTGCTTTCATACCACACACCTGCTGTAGGAAGAAACTGATCCCATCAGGACCTGTCACTTATTTTCATTTTTAACCAGGGGAAAAGTACATACAACATTTCCCCTGATAGAGCACAAAGACTCCCTGAATACTTGGAAGAACAGTAAGAAATCCACAGAGTAGGAATTCACGTGCTAATTACTTATTTGTACAGAACTTCTAGACCAAAAGAAAATTAGTGACATTTTCTTATCTTAAACTAAATTATCCTCTAATAGAAAAAGTGTATATCTATATCTGGATATATCTGTGCATAGATATACATACATTTGTATAAACACACACATATGTGTATACACAAGATTGATGAAGGAATTTGGGAAAAGCATACTTTTTCAAAGTAAGGTGAGACTTATCATCTATTCCTATCACAAATATGCCAACAGAGGAAGGCCAAAAAGCCAAATTATTCAAAAGATGACTATAGTACAAATATGGGCACACTTGATTTTAGAAAAGTATCTATTTCTGTTGGGCCTTTTAACTAATGGCATAAACTTGTTTTCTGTTCGTTGTTATTGTTGTTGTTGTTGTAGTTGTTTTTCCTTCCTGCTTAAAATAGATGAATCAGTACACTTCTTTATGTAACCTCTACATTCACCTTCTATAACATTTTTCAGTGAGTCATTAGAAGGACTCGCAATAGAATCCTTAGTTATTGAAGGTTACGAGAAAATAAACCTTCCTGCTTTAACATGGTTCAGTGTTCTTTATATATGAGTTGACTCTGGGATGTTTTCCAAATCTTGCATGTAAAATGTTCTCTTTCAATTTTCTATTAATAAAGGCAGTTTTCTTACACCATTCCTTCTTTGTATTGGTATGACAATGCTGTTTTATGTAAATTGACTATTTTCAGAACACTTAATATGATTCTGCTCTTATTTGAAACTTATTTCAAGGAGAATGTTATATAATAATGATCTATAATGTGCAAGGTATAACTGCAGATATATGTCCAGCAGTATAGAACTCTAGTATGAGTTCTGTTAAAATCAGAGCTGCATTATGACACCCACAAGTCAGTTATGATGGAGCTACACAGGTCTTCACTAATTCTATTATATATTAAGCTGTCTGAATCCTGCTGCACTAATGTGGAGAATAAAAAATAAGTTGATAGAAGCCCAATTTAAATTCAACAACTAATAAAGATAGGATACAATTTTAGTACTGAAAATATTTGCAAATGTGATATATGAAAAGTGTACTACTCTGCAACTCATTTACATAAAAGTGAGTGATATGTTAGGAGTTTAAGCCATGAGTTTGACAACTTTTGTGGCAGATAATTTAGGTGAAATTGATGATGTTTTCATTTTCTTATTGTGTAAAAACTGGTAGCTTAGTTCTTTAAAAGTACAAATGGTAATACATAATGAATACATATTTAATACCAACTTGACTACTTTAGAAAAAAATAATGTTTATTAAAAATATAAGTAAACAGCAAATTGAGTTAAGGAATTTTCTAAGACTTTAGTTAAAATTGATATCTCCAATCTAGTAAGTGTGAAACAGTATACAAATATTTCTTTGACACAAGTATTTTTGTTGATTTTCTAATTGAAAATTCATCAATAAGAAATACTAAATATCGCTGATTTTATTTTCCATCACAAAATTATGTTATATTTACATAATAAATTATTCACATATCCACAAATAAACAGACATAACACACACACACAGAGAAATAAATCCAAAGTTTATAAGCATGTATACAGCAGAAATTTTTATTGCTTATGTTCAATCAATAGATAAGTCAATTGACTGAGGTTTCCCAGTTACTGGGGAAAGTATAATGATAACTAATCATAGAATAGTGAACAATTTTTTAGTTTTTATATTTCTACTGATTAACTTGCTTTTTTCTAAAAAAAAAAGTTTATTCCACTTGTGTTTAATATTCTTAATTGAAATTTATTTTATATGTGTGTAATTATATAAACTGAACTGAGCATTATATAAATACTTAAATATAATACTAAAGTAGAGTTCAATTTTTATGGAAATAGTCACATTTTTCCCAGTAGGACTTTTGCTTCCTTTTGAAAATAAAGTTAGATCTATCTCTTACTCTTCATAGGGAAAGATGGACCGATCTTCAGTAGCTTCACATAAGATCAGAGTCTCCTAAATTTGAACTCCTCTCCATTTCATGTGCAGTTATCATAACTAAGAAAGCAATTGTTTAAAAAAAAATTTCAATGATCAAAAGTATGTTCCCATGCTTTTTAACATCATGACTAATGATGGGCCTCCTGTTTTGGTAGTAGTTAAACCTTTAAAGTAGTGAATGCCTCCCTACCACCCACAATGGAGACTGTCATGATTTCTCTTAGCAAGCTTTCCCAGTGTGAAATAAACCATCTATCATATTTCATTATTTTTGTCATCACCCTAAATAAATGTTATCTGGCTATTGCTGTGATGACCACAGGTTACTTTTGGTTAAGAATTCAATTGGGCCTGAATACCTACAATTATAACATGAAGAAGTTAAACCAGAAAATGTCTAATGTCTCTTCCAACATTGAAATATTGGGAATGCCAGTGAACAGACAAAATAAATTTATTTTTATATTACAGCTTTGACTCCAATACAGAAAAATGCAAAGGGCTTTTATATCTCTGGGGTAAATTTATAAAATCATGTAACAAATCAAAATCATGGAGATATGAGGCATAGATTTCCTACAGTTATAAGCCATTAACCGGGGCAGGAGTAACCTAGAAATTAATTGAAATAGTGTTTGAAAAATGTGATGGTTAATGAATAGAAGACAGATGGATCCTGGAGAATGACAGTGGATTATCATAAGCTTAACCAAGTGGTGACTCCAATTGCAGCTGCTGTAACAGATGTGGTTTAATTGCTTGAGAAAATTAACACATCTCCTGGTACCTGGTATGCAACTATTGATCATTCAAGTGCTTTTTTCAATAATCCTGTCTACAAGGCTCACCAGAAGCAGTTTGCCTTCATCTGGAAAAACTAGTAATACATCTTTAAAGCCCAACCTCAGTGGTATATCAAGTGTATCGGGGGAAACCTCACCCCCAATATTTAACATGGATTCTTTTCTATTTCCCTAAGCATCTCGGCTGGTCTGAGAAATAAAGGGAAAATGTACAAGAGAGACAAATTTTAAAGCTGAGTTTCCAGGGAAGACATCACATGTTAGCAGGTTCCATGACACTCCCTGAGCCATAAAACCAGCAAGTTTTTATTAGCGATTTTCAAAAGGGGAGGGAGTGTACGAACAGGGTGTGGGTTACAGAGATCACATGCTTCACAAGGTAATAAAACATCACAAAGCAAATGGAGGCAGGGCAAGATCACAGGACCACAGGATGGGGCAAAATTAAAATTGCTAATTAAGTTTCAGGCACGCATTGTCATTGATAACATCTTATCGGGAGACAGGGATTGAGAGCAGACAACCTGTCTGACCAAAATTTATTAGGTGGGAATTTCCTCCTCCTAATAAGCCTGGGGGAGTTACAGGAGACTGTAAAAGACAGTCACCTCCAAGGGGACTGTTCATAGACCTACCCTCAGGGCATATTCTCTTTCTCAGGGATGTTCCTTGCTGAGAAAAAGAATTCAGCGATATTTCTCCTATTTGCTTTTGAAAGAAGAGAAATATGGCTCTATTCCATCTGGCTTACCAGCAGTCAGAGTTTGAAGTCTTATCTCCCTTGTTCCCTGAACATTGCTGTTATCCTGTTCTTTTTTCAAGGTGCCCAGATTTCATATTGTTCAAACACACAAGCTCTATAAACAATTTGTGCAGTTAACGCAATCATCACAGGGTCCTGAGGCAACATACATCCTCCTCAGTTTAGGAACATGATGAGATTAAGAGATTAAAGACAGGCATAGGAAATCACATGGGTATTGATTGGTGAAGTGATAAGTGTCCATGAAATCTTCACAATTTATGTTCAGAGATTGCAGTAAAGACAGGCAAAAGAAATTATAAAAGTTGGCCAGGCGCGGTGGCTCACACCTGTAATTTCAGCACTTTGGGAGGCCAAGACGAGTGGATCACGAGGTCAGGAGATCGAGACCATCTTGGCTAACCTGGTGAAACCCCATCTATACTAAAAAAATACAAAAAAAACTAGCCGAGCGAGGTGGCGGGTGCCTGTAGTCCCAGCTACTCGGGAGGCTGAGGCAGGAGAATGGCATAAACCCAGGAGGCAGAGCTTGCAGTGAGCTGAGATCTGGCCACTGCCCTCCAGCCTGGATGACAGAGAGAGACTCTGTCTCAAAAAAAAAAAAAAAAAAAAAATTATAAAAGTATTAATTTGGGGAACTACAAAAGTATAAATGTCCATGAAATCTTCACAATTTATGTTCTTCTGTCTTGGCTTCAGGCAGTCTCTCCGTTTGGGGTCCCTGAAGAACATCAGTTCTTCAAACCTGTGTAACAATTTGCTTCACAGGAAACTTGAGTATCTTTTCGTTCCACAAGCTATCGTATTGGTCCATTTCATTGATGACATTACACTGATTAGACCTAATGAGTATGAAGTTGCAATAACTTTAAATTTATTGGTAAGATGTTTACATGTTGGAGGATGGGAAATGAACTTAACTAAAATTCAGGGTCCTTCTACCTCAGTGAAGTTTCTAGGACTCTATTGGTGTAGGGCATGTTGAAATATTCTTTCTAAACTGAAGGATAAGTTGTTGCATCTGACGCCTTCTACAACCAAGAAAAAGGCACAACACCTAGAGACCTGTTTGGATTTTGAAGGGCACAGTCTCTTCATTTGGATGTGTTACTCTGGCGCATCTACCAAGTGACCCAAAAAGCTGGTAGTTTTGAGTGAGGCCTAGACCAGGAGAAAAATTGCAACAGGTCTAGGCTGTTGTGGAAGCTGCACTGCAACCTGGGCATTACGATCCAGTTGATCTAATGGTACTTGGATGCTGTTTGGAGCCTTTGGCGGGTCTATATATGTAAATCACAGTAGAGACCTTTGGGATTTTGGAGAAAGGCCCTGTCATTATCTGTACATAACTGCTCATCTTTTAAGAGATAGATTTTATTCTGCTACTAGATCTTAGTAGAAGCTGAAGGCTTGACCATGGACCACCAATTTACTCTGATACTTGGGCTGCCCATCATGAACTGGATGTTACCTGACCCCCTAAGTCATAAGTTGGGTGTGCACATCAGCACTACATCATCAAATGGAATGGGTACACATGTGATCCAGTCTGAGCAGATCCTAAATGTATGAGTAACTTAAATGGAGAAGTGGCCAAAATGCCCATGGTTTCTACTCCTGCTATGCTACCTTCTCTCTCCCAGCCTACACCTATGGCAACATGAAGCCTCTCTTCTGATCAGTTCGCAAAGGAAGAAAAGACTGGGGCCTGGTTTAGAGATGGTTCTAAACTATATGCAGGCACCCCTCAAAAGTGGACAGTTATAGCACTACAGCCCCTTTCTTAGATGTCCCTGGACAGTAGTAAGGTAAATTCTTCTCAATGGGAAGAACTTGGTAGGGGGAGGGGCACCTGGTTGTGCACCTGGGAGGAGATATGACTAGGTGTGTGATTACATTGTATACTGATGGGCTGTGGCCAATGGTTTGGTTGGATGCTTACGGACTTGGAAAGAGCATGATTTGAAAATTGGTGACAAAAAATTAGAGGAAGAAGTATGCGGATAGACCTCTCTGAGTGGACAAAGGATGTAAATACATTCATGTCCCCTGTGAATGCTCACTAAAGATTGACCTCAGCAAAGGAAGACTTTAATAATCAGGCAGATAGGATGATCTATCCTGTGCTTCTGTGGTTACTAGTCAGCCTCTTTCCCTAGCTACTTCTGTCATCACCAAATTAGCTCATGAACAATATAGCCAAAGTGGCAAGGATGAGTGTTATGCATGGGCTCACCAACATGGACTTCCACCCATCAAGGGTGACCTAGCCATGACCACCACGGAGTTCCCAATCTGCCAGCAGCAGAATACAACACTGAACTCCCCAGTATGGCACAATCTTCCTGGGGTGATCAACCAGCTACTTGGTGGTGGATTTATCCTATAGGACCACTTCCATCATGGAATAAGGCAATGTTTTTTCCTTACTGGAACAGACACTAACTCTGGATATGGATTTGCCTTCCCTGCATGCAATGTTTCTGCCAAAACTAACATTTGTAGACTCACTGAATGCCTTGTCTTATTCGACACAGTGAATACCATCATGAGATTCTACACAGTGTTGCTTCTGATCAAAGAACTCACTACTTGGCCAAAGAAGTGCAACAATAAACTCGTGCTCACAGAATTCACTGATCTTACCATGTTCCCCATTGTCCTGAAGCAGTTAGTTTGATGAAAAGTTTTGAAATCTCAGTTACAGTGCCAGCTAGGTGACAACAGCTAGCACTGCAGGGCTAGAAAAAAGTTATTTAGAAGGCTTCATGTGCTCTAAATTGGCTCCCAATACATAGTATGCTTTCTCCCATAACCAGCAATCAGGGGTCCAGGAATCAAGGAATGCAGTAAGAATGAAATCACTCAGAATTGACTCTAGTGATCTATTAGCAAATTTTTTACTCCCTGTTCCCACAACTGTATATATTGCTGGCCTAGTGCTCTTACTTCCAAAGAGAGGGATGCTTCCATCAGGAGAAACAACGATTCCACTGAACTGGAATGTCAGGCTGCCACTTGGCCACTTTGGGCTCCTCACATCTCTGAGACAACAGGCTAAGAAAGGAATTATGGTGGTGGCTGGGGTGAATTACCTGGACTACAAAGGAAATATTGTACTATTATTCCACAATGTAGGTAAGAAATAGCATGTCTGAAACGCAGAAGATCCCTTAGGGCTTGTCTTAGTACTATTATTGTAAGTTTCTTGTGTCCATTCGAATCCCGAGAGTGTGCCAATAGACAACACAAGGCGGTGTGGAGTAACATGCTGTTTTAATGAGTGCCTGGGTGCAGGCGGGCAGAGGCCTAAAATGGCGTCAGCCCCAAGTGAGGACGGGGCAAAGGTTTTACAGTCTCCTATAAACAGGAAGTGTCCTAGTCTGATGTAACTACTGTGTTGTACCTGGATGGCCTCTCTTTCGATCTTCAGGGGTATGCGTCTTCTGACCAGGATAGCTGTCTTCCTGCCGGCTCTCTTCCTGCTTCCGCTATCTTACTGACACATGCTGCTGATGCAACTGGCCTTACACCTTGAGACTGGGCCTGAGAAGGCAGGAGTTACTCATCCCCTTAAGTTTTCAGGCCCAGGGGAGAATCTTACAATTATGCCCTGTGATTAAGGTGTATGGGAAACTGTAATAACCCAATTCAGGCAAGACTATGAATAGCTCAGACTCTTCAGGAATGCAGCCTTGGGTCACTCCACCAGGTAAAGAAACATGACTGGCTAAGTTGCTTGCTGGAGACAAAAGGAATACAGAAAGAATAGTAGGAGATAGTTATAAATACCAGCTACAACCAGGTGACCAGTTGCAGAAATGAGGACTGTAATTTGTTCTAAGTATTTTCTCCTGGTTTTGTTAGGAATACATCTGTGCATGTATGTACATATATTAAGCAAATATCTGTGGTTTTGCTTCTCTCATTGCTTTATTATAGCATAATATTAATTGCATTTACATAAGTATTTGAGTATTGTTAATTTTATATAATTGTATTTAAGAAAGGGGATATCAAGAGAAGAGTAAACATCAGTCAAAGACTTTATCTCCTCTTCTAAAGACAGGACTAGTGACTTTTGGTTTTACACAGCTTTATGTTAAGCAAAACTAATACTTTATTATTGTTTTTATTTGGAGAGTATGACTTAGGAAGATGTATATGGATGCCAGTTGACAAGGGTTGGGCTTGTAAAGATTAATTTTAGGTGTCAATTGGACCGGAAGGAGTACCTAAAAACCTGGCAAAGCACTATGTTTGGGTATGTCTGTGAGAATGTTTCCAGAAGAGATTAGTGTGGGAGACTGAGTGGATTTTCATTTCTTTTTCTTTTTATTCCCCTCTCTGTCTTTCCACGTCTGACAGATTAATTGGGAAAAGTCCATCTTCAATGTGGGTAGGCATCATCCAATCTCCTAGCAGGCCCAGAGAGAATAAAAACAGAGAAGAGGAAAAATACATTAATCTGTCTGCTGGAGCTAAGATATATTCTTCCTCTCCAGTCCTTGGACAACTCCATACTCTCCAGGCTTTGGACTTCAGGGCTTACACCACTGACTTCCTACAAGACCCCCAGATTCTCACATCTTTGGCCTTGAACTGAGAGTTTACACCAACAGCTTCCTTGGCTTTGAGGCTTAGAGAGTTGGACTAAGTTATGCCACAAGCATTTAAGGGTCTCCAGCTTGCAGATGGCCTGTTGTGAAAATTCTCAGCCTCTATAATCAATGAGCCAATATACCTAATAAATTTCCTCTCACCTTTCTCTCTTTCTCTTTCCACTTCCCCCTCATTGGTTCTGCCCCTCTGGAGAATCATGACTAATATAGAAAGTAAATAGCTCACAACCTGATGTAGACTATAATTGTTAGGTTGCAGACTGTTTTCCCAAAATTTATAATGAAGATCTAACCCCCAGTAACACAAAATATTACTGCATTTGAATATAATGTCTTTAAATAGTGATTAAGTTAAAATGAAGTTATTAATGTGGGCCCATTTATGTTACTGGTATCTTTATAAGAAGGAGGAGTTGGGCACAGACAAAAATATAGGGAAGATCATGTGAAGATACAGTGAGGAGACAGCCATCTACAAGCCAAGGGAAAAGGTCTCATAAGAAACCAACCCTGTAGACACTTTGATCTCAAATTCTAACTTCCAAAACTATGAGAGAGTAAGTTTCTCTTGTTCAAGTCAGGTAATCTGTGGTACTTTGTCATGGCAGCCCTAGCAAACTAATACACATAGTGAACAGAGATAGCATACAGGATGGTCTGGTCTAGTGGAAAGATGTGAGGTCAGGTGTGCTATAGGTTCTGAGTTCAAGAGGGTGCAAAGAAGCAAGCTTTAGAGTTTGGACTCTAAGATACACTGCTGAGTTTCTAATTTTAAAGAAAATAAGAAATGTGCAACATTTTTTTCAATGAAGGAAGAATCTCAAAAAATACAATAACAATAATTAACTGGGTACATAATGAGTCAAGTCTTAATTCTAGGAGTTCTCTGAGAGTCTTGAATAATGGGAATACCATAACATTAATAGAAGGCTTAAAATGTACCTGACACTACTATTCAAATGTGACTCATTTAATCCTTACAACCCCATGAGGTATCCAATATGATGGTCAATTCTGTCTTACAGGTTGAGAAAACAGACACACGAAGAAGTTAAGTAAATTTCTCAAAGACAACATGCAAATGAAATGAAAAGGAAAAACCAGAGATTTTAACTTAGATAATCTGAATCTAAAAATCCAAACATCAACACATTTTTTTCTATACTCCTTCTTTTTCCAATTTAAATCAGTGGAACAATTCTAGACTAGATACATGTTTTAGTTGATTCTGTTGAAGTTTTTACTTGTTGTTTTTGTTTAATTGTTTATGTGTTATTATTATTGATTTGTATGTGTTCAGAAAATTTAACTCTCTAATATAGTTAGCAACCACTTTATAAATGTGAATACATATTACATTATGACTAAAAATCTTTAGAAATAATTTTGGCTGAATTATGACTTTATAAAGAAGGAAACTAGTATCACACAGTTTGAATATTAGAGTAAGCAACAGAAACCAAACTAAAGAGGAATATGAAAATAAAATATTTGTTATTTTTTAAACCTTGTGTTATGTTTATTACTGGTCATATTCTGAGAATTTGCAAACAAGGACAGTTTTCTCAAGTGGTATTTTAAAGCCACAAAATAAAGAGGACATACAAATGGCAAGCAGGCATAAGAAAAGGTGCTCGACATCATTGATCGTCAGAGAGATGCACATTAAAACTACAATGATATATATTTTCCAGTTAAAATGACTTATAGCCAAAAACAAAAATAGGCAATAGCAAGTCCTTGTGAAGATGTGGAGAAAAAAGAAGTCTTGTACACTGTTGGTGGGAATGTAAATTAGTACAAACATGATGGAGAACAGTTTGGAGGTTCCTCAAAAAACTGAAAATAGAGCTTTCATATCATCCAGCATTTCCAGTACTGGGTATATACTCAAAAGAAAGGAAATCGGTATGTCAAAAAGATATCTACTCTTTTGTGTTTGTTACAGCACTGTTCACAATAGCTAAGATTTGGAAGCCACCTAAGTGTCCATCAACAGATGCATGAACAAAGAAAATGTGGCACATATTCACAATGGAGTACTATTCAGCCATAAAAAAGAATGAGATCCTGTCATTTGCAACAACAAGGATGGAAGTGGAGATTTTTAGGTTAGGTGAAATAAACCAGGAACAGAGAGATAAACATTGCATGTTCTCACTTATCAGTAGGATCTAAAAATCAAAATAATTGAACCCATGAATGTAAAGAGTAGAAAGATGGTTACCAGAGGCTGGGACAGGTAGTGGGGGAGTGAGGGTGGATGAATGGATACAAAACACAGTTAAAAATAATGAATAAAATCTACTATATGATAGCACAACAGGGTGGCTATAGTTAACAATAACTTAACAACTTAATTTTACATTTTGAAATTACTAAAAGAGAGTAACTGGATTGCTTGTAACACAAAGGACAAATGCAGAATAACTACACTATTACAGGGATGGATACTCTGTTATGTATGATGTGATTATTATACCTTGTACACCTCTATCAAAACTTCTTATGTGCCACATGTATACACCTACTATGTATCCACAAAATATTTTTTTAAAGACACAAAATAAATCTACTATTAATAAAAAAATTATATAGACTGTGGCATCTTGAGAACTGACTGAAAATATAATAAATTTAAATAACAACTCTACTCCAATGCTGGTATTTGTCAGCATATCTATTTGTATATGTGTAAGAAATCACAACATATATGCCCCAATATTGGCAATTGCATTAAACTTGTTCCAATATATATATACATGGATGACAGATGATAGTAAAAGGAACATATGTATAATTTTAAAAATATGTGTAGTTGGGATATACCAACTTTAAACATTTATGGGATTGCATTATACTTTATTTAATTAGAATCTTTGTCCTATTTGTTAGGATATCCATTTAATTACAATCTTAAAATTTAAGAGTTAAAAGGAGACTGGGGCTCAAATTTAGTATAATTCTGTTTTACTTGAACATATATCATGTAATAATAAATGAAGACTACTTCATTTGTTCTAAAATTTCTAATAATTGATGTCAAATATGTTTTATAGTTCCTAACACTTGTTAAAGCAGTAGAGAAATGCAATTGCATAACAATACGATTTGAACATCTCTTTATATCTAAGTTTAATAATGATGTTTTAAATTTTATTCACAATAAACCATTATTTACAGAAAAATATTGTAATTTTACCTAAGGGAGTTGCTAATAATATGACAAGTTATTTAAATAATAAATCATATTGACCTTCTTAATATAATTATTTTAAATATAACACATTTTCATGAAACTATATGCATGTAACTTTTATTATGGCTATTATTATTATTTTGTCTTCCAATTAAGGAATTTCAGAAATAAAGAACTACACAATATCTGGCAATATGAGAATCTGCAGCGAACTTGTTATATTGTTGCTGTTTTTTGGTGTTTTCAGGTTTTCTACAAGATTATTACACACCTTAAAGTTTCTCAGCTAGAATTTTTCAGATAGAGGCTACATCATTTTTTTCTCCACTTATTTACTTCCCATTCATTTTTAAATTACTGTATTAATTTTTATCAAAGTTATAAGTACACATATTATGAAATATTAACTGATTCTACATTTGCATGTCTAGCTGTAACTCCACAGGGATAATTATTTTAGAATCGTAATTATGTTGACATATGCCTTCTTCTGGTTAAATATTACTTATATAACTACTTCTTGAGTTCTTATTTTGGAATATTGTCTATAAATGAGAATTTTGATGTCTTTCAATCCATCCCCATTTTACTCAATCTCAGTTTCCTTTTTCCACATCACAAATATAGTTAGATTGTGATTCTTGGATATACTATAGATTAGTATTCAAATTTATGTTATTCTGATAATGTAAATTTTACTTACATGTCAGTTACAGGGTATTTGATCATATCATTTTATGTTTTGGTAGGAATTCACAATTTCTTCAGACTTAATCATAATTTTGTTTGCTTTAGTTTCTGAACATATCTGTACTTGTTTCCTGTAGTTGCTAAAACAAATTACCATAGACTTTACAGTTTAAAACAACAGAAATTTATTCCCTCAAATTTCTAGAGGTCAGAAGTCTGAAATCCAGCTGCCACAGGGCTATGCTTCTTCTGAAGCGTTTAGGAAAGAATTATTATTTTTTCCATCTTTCAGCTTCTGTTGATTCTTGGTGATCGTGCCTTGTGGCAGCCTAACTCCAACCTCCTCCTCCATCATTTCTGTGTCTCTGGCTCAAATATCCCTCCCATTTCTCTTATAAAGATGCCCACACATTTGATTTAAGGTCTACTCTAAATGCAAGATAATCTTATCTTGAGATTCTTAATTAAATGTACAAAGGCCTAATTTTCAAATAACGTCATGTTCACAAGTATCGGGGAGAAATCTTGGACACATCTTTTTGAAGGATACAATTCAAGTCACTACGGTATCACAATATCAAATGTGCGCAAGAACATTAAATATTTTATCTTGAATTTTAAGCAAGTCTTTTCTAGAGCCTCCAGACCTGCTCCAATTTAGACAGTGGTTCTCTTCGCCAGATACCTGGTTCTTGTTTTAGGAACCCCTTTCAGAGAGGCATCTGGAGAATTGCTTCCATCTGTGTCTTTGTTGAGCCCCTGTTTTCTTAACCCAGTGTCTTACTCTTTCTTGGTTGATATCCTTCATTTTTGTATGTCTGTCTTCTCAATAGTTCTTTGAAAAAGATAAAATTATGAGACTTTGCATGTCTATAAATGTCTTAATTCCAAATTTACCTTTAACTATAAATGCTGCAAAGCAGGAATGTGTAGATTTTATGATGTGTAAGTAGTAGATGAACTTTCATCTTGTTTGTAGTAGCCTGGTTAACACTTGATTTATGGTACTGAGCTTTGCTCAAAATAGAAATAATATACACTAGTGGGTGTGGCAGCATAACTATTTACATCCCAAAGCTCCCTCAGAGGTATACATTACCAGTTCATCTACATTATTTCTTAAAAATCACTATTGTTTGACTTGTGTGTCTGAGTTCGTTTAATTATTATTTTAA
The DNA here is from genome assembly GCA_014849445.1 of Cercopithecus mona. Classification (NCBI taxonomy): domain Eukaryota; kingdom Metazoa; phylum Chordata; class Mammalia; order Primates; family Cercopithecidae; genus Cercopithecus; species Cercopithecus mona. The sequence goes on along the minus strand of JABBCR010001045.1, from coordinate 30,212 downwards.
TAGCTTTAAGGGTACAAGTGATTTTTGGGTACATGGGCAAATTGTGTACTGGTGAATTCCGGGCTTTTAGTGCACCCATTACCTGAATAGTGTTCATTGCACCAAATAGGTAACATTTTATTCCTAATCCCTCTCTCACCTTCCCCTCTTCAGAGGCTTCAGTGGCCATTATACACCTATGTAGGCTTTTGTGTATCCATAGCCTAGGTCCCACTTATAAATGAGAATGTGCTGTATTTGATTTTCTGTTCCTAAGTTACTTTACTTAGGAAAATAGCCTTCAGTTCCAGATAAGTTTCTAAAAAAGATAATTTTTAATATCTTTTATGGCTCAGTAGTATTCCATGGTGTGTGTGTGTATACATGTACACATGCATATACATATGTGTGTATATACATATAAATCTTTCTATATATTTATAATAACATTTTATTTATCCATTCATTGATTAATGGGCACTTAGATTGATTTCCTATCTTTGAAATTGTAAATTGTTCTGTGATAAACACACATGTGCAGATGTCTTTTTGATATAATCACTTCTTTTCCTTTGAGTAGATACCCAGTAGTAGGATTACTGGAGCAAATAGTAGATCTACTCTTAATTCTTTGAGAAATCTCCATTCTGTTTTCTCCAGAGGTTGTATTAATTTACATTGTCATCAACAGTGTATAAATGTTCTCTTTTCATCACATCCATACCAACATCTATTGTGTATCTTCATTTGAGAAAAGTCTGTTCATGTTGTTTGCCCACTCTTTAACGATATTATTTGTTTTTTTCTTGCTGATTTGAGTTTCTAGTTTATTTATTACTTGAAGTCATGTAGCCTAAGCTTTTCTGAGGCTTAACTATCTCACACATATTTCGATGATGTGATTTGGATTCTGTGCAACTCTGAGACAGAATGCAAGAAGCTGCGTTTGAGTGTTTTAGGACTCCCAGTAGATCACAGGGTCTCCTAATGACATAAATCTTTTCTCTGAGATAAAACTTATGAATGTACCTTGTTAGAATCTTGAATCTTACCAATTATCCCACCAAGTATAACTACTATGGCTATTCCTTTCCTTTATGTTTTAAAAACACATTTCCATATATTAATTTTTATTGTTTTTTGGAAAAATATTTTGTATATTCTGATCCTTATGTTTGATTCAGCCCATTGTGTTATTTTCTTTAAGTTTCTGGGATCTTTGATACTAACTGACATGAAATGTCATGATTGACTTGTCTTAGTATAGGATTACTTTTATCCTTCCAGCTGTATACTTGATATATTCTTTTAATCTAGAAATATGTTCTTTACATTGGTAATATATTCTTGCATTATACTTTGGATGGTGTATATAATACCCTTTATTTTAATTTTTGTTTTATTATTTTCTGGAATTTCTATCATCGGGCTTTTATATCAGCAGGGCTGGTCCTATAAGTTTATTTTCTCTCTTTTTTTTTTATCTTTTTTATACTTTTATGTATAACTTCTTTAATCTTAACTGTATATTATTTCAGTTACCATATAATTACCTTACAAAAACCCGTTTTCTCCCTCTGGCTATTCTTTTACATAGCATCCAGATTTAAATAGCTTCTCATAGTTTTTTTGTTTTGTTTTGTTTTGTTGGACGGAGTCTCGCTCTGTCACTCAGGCTGGAGGGCGGTGGCATGCTTTTGGCTCACTGCAACCTCCTCCTCTCAGGTTCAAGTGATTCTCCAGCTTCAGCCTCCCAACTAGCTGGGACTACATGCATGTGCCACTGTGTTCTGCTAATTTTTTTTTTTTTTTGTATTTTTAGTAGAGACAATGTTTTACCATGTTGGTCAGGCTGGTCTCGAACTCCTGACCTCAGGAGATCCTTCTGCCTCAGCCTCCCAAAGAGCTGGGATTACAGGTGTGAGCCGCCACGCTTCTCCTACTTCTTAATAAAACTATTTGTGAGATGTTTGGCTGCTGATTAAAAACCGTTGTGTGATTTTTCAGGCCTGACCATGGGTAATTACAAAGGCTTAACCCACAGGCCTCAAGCTGCCCTCCCAACACCAGAGTCAGTGCACAGCTTATGCATTGGTACCTGGAAGAAGTGCCAGTGAAGGACTCAGGCTCCTCTGGCTGGTCATGCTCCTAACATGTTTGCATTACAAGCCTAGGTGCCTTCATTCTTTATCTCAGGCCTTGGGCAGAGGTCTTCTTCAGATACGTTAAGGGAGAAAGAGGAAAAAACCTTGAAAATATGTTGCTCTGCTCTGACTTAGTACTTTGTACTTTTCCAGTTCTGACCCTTTCTGCTTTTTCTCCCCCAGGTTTACGGGGACCATAAAACTGTTAGAGACTTTTGTTCAGGCTCCCTCAACAGTGAAATGGCACACTCCCCCCACCACCCCCCCACAACCCCACACCCCCACACCCCCACACTCCCACCCCACACACATCTGTGTTGATCTACTTTACTCTCAATCAGTGCATCCTTCCACATGGAAAAATAGAATAAAGGGTTTTGGGTGCATTCTCTGGTTGTAACTTCTTGCTTATATCATCACAGGAACTGATTACAGGCATCACACTTTCATTTTTGGCTTGCAGTTTTAACTGGCTACTCAGACACCTGACAACTCAGCTCTTTTGCCAGCTCAGTTGAACTCCCCTCAATTTGTAATACATTTTTCGAATTTGTTTCTACCTTACTGGTCTATGCTCCTAAAGGTTACATTTTCTTTTTCCTGTTTTTCTGGATAATTCACATAGATACACTGACTGCCTTCTACTCACATTTATGCAGTAAGTAATGGCTTCAAAACTCTGAAAATTTTTCAGCGTTTTGAACATTCTATTTCTATTGATGTAGCACAGGTTGGCTTCCTATTGTGTGTCATAATCCAAATTAATTGGATTTACAATTAGATATATTTATCTGACTGTCTAATAATGGTTCTGTAATTCATGATATATTTCATATCTGTGTTTGTATCTTCACAAATACTTTTATTTTATTTTCCAATTATTCTAATTTACATAAAATCAAACATTCATTCTTACTTCCATTTCAAAAACTGAAAACAGGCATAAAGAAAATTACCTAGCTTCCTAATTCTACTCCCAGGTTTAAGTGGAAAGGTGTCAGTAACTTGCTGTGCAGTTGTGCAGCACATCATATGTGTGCATGTGCCTGTTGTATATACTGTAAACTCACTAATTTGGTATCATCATGCACCTGCATATCAGTGTATATAACAGACATATTGGGATAAATATTTAAAAGTGTTTTATAAGGGTAAAGTGAATTTCATTGAATGGAATTAAATTAAAAAAACAAAAAACAAAAACAAAAAAAACTCTACCTCTGTCTTTGTAAAATGATATTCCTTTCCTCAGAGACTTTAGAACGCTTGCCGTTTAATGGAGAATGGGAGGTTTCTATGTTTCTCTCTTTAATAATTTCGTTTATTCTGAAGAACTTTTTACTTCCTTACTTCTGAAAGAAGCACTTCTTTCGGGGCTTTTGATGATTTTCTTACTTTGTATGCATTCAAAATGTCTTCCTTTATTGAAGTTCCTTCTTTATTCTCTTATTTATTCTACCTCTAGAAATCTAAATAATCTAAGTTAGATTTTTTTTTTTTCTTTCACAAGTTTGCACTTTTACTTCTATGGTTTCTGTTAAAAAGTCAGCTATCTTATTAATTCACCTTTGCATTTAATGTTCACCCCTAACAGCTTTTAAAAGATGTTGTCTACACCTTTGGAATTAAAATAGTTTGACAAGTGCTTTGGGAAGTATGTTTATATGTGCCTGATTATGTGTTTGGTTTTCTTTGTAGGATTAGCTGAGACTCTTGATTCTGTGATTTGATGTCTTTCATTACTAGGAAAATTTTTGATAAACATTTTGCTAAATTCTGTTTCTACTATTTATTTCTCCTTACCTGTTGTGAGAAGGAGTTACATATTTTACATTATTACAACTTTGTAGGGTTTCCTCCTTACTCTCTGATCCTAATTATACCTGTTAGTCCTATTGATATGGCCCTTAAACGTATCTGATGGGTTTTGTTTGTTTTCTATTTTTTTTATTTCAGTTCAGATATGTTCCATGGATCTGTCATTGAGTTTAGTAATTATATTTCTCTTTTGTCCAGTATACTGTAAACACAACTCCAGATAGTTTATATTCAGTTATCACATAATCATGAGACTGAATAGATTAGAACTCTCTGTTAAAACTATTGAAATTTTCCATGTTATTTATACTTTTCTTCATTTTTTAAGGTTACTTTAAGATACTTTATGTAAACTTCAATATCTGAATCATCATTTATACATCTGATTCTGTATTTGCATTTTCCTTCATTACCATTGATACTTTTCTACCTCTTTGCACACAGTGTATGCTGGAAATTTTGTATAGGAGAGCAACAGATGATCTAGATGACACTCCCAAAAGATACATTCCAGTTTTACTCTATTAAAAAGAAAAAATGAACCCGGTCTATCAAGAGATGATGACTCATTCTATCTTGTCTACCCTGCAATAGTACCCCCAGACTTCAGACTAGCTCCTGCTAGAGCTATGACTCTTCACACAAAACAGACTGTGGGAGCATTAGTTCTGTATTGAAAAGATTTTGAGGTTTATGTACAGGGTTCTCAAACCAAAGAGCTTCAAAGATTGCACATTTCTTGAGGACTATCACGTCTTTAATGCAGACTCTCTCTCTCCACTAGGACTTTATGTACCATTAACTTTGAGGCTGCAGATGTTTTCATATCACCATTTAAAACCTTGTGTCATTGTTCCCAGCACCTCCAGTGTATTTAGCAAATATCTCATATTCTAAAAATGTCCACATTTTCCTCTTTTTCACATCAGAGTCCCACAGCCTGATCTGAACATGATCCTTAGAACTGGCAATTACACATTGCAAACAAAGCAGCCAGTAACCCTCAACTCACCATGAGCAGACATACACTCTGTGCAATTTTATTTTAGCACATTTTTGCTGTTTCATACCTCTTTGTTGTCTTCAGAATTTTTTTTTTTTTTTTCTATTTAACTGACTGGTTCTAGCTATTGCAGGGCAGCATTGCCCTTCCATAGTCTAGTGGATGCAACCTATATCCCCATACATTTTAGTGAGAAATTGAAAAGTATGTTTGAAAATACCCAGTTTATAATTCCTGCTTAAGTCCTCAGTCCCTACTCTTTTCTTCAGTTCTTCTGGTGTGCCTTGCTACAGATTTCACTTTTATGACATTCCACAACCAAGTAAACCTCTCTTTAAGTCCGAAAATAATTATTACTAATCGAAGTTTTGATAACAGGGCAAAATAATGTTTGTTCTTAGTCAAAGTTTAATGACGATATTGGCTTTACTGCCACTGAGGCACTGAGATCCCACAAGGCCCTGTAAAGATCTGATTCTGAAATTTCAGAGATCAGTTTCATCAGCTTTCAGAATGAACCATAGACACTGGTGCCGTGTGAAATCACTTGGGTCAATATGTAATTGAAATGTAAACACCCTCATCTAGTAAGGAGCTTTGTGTCAAGCTCATGGCGGGCTTTATAAACATTGTAGCTCTCACTGCAGTGCTGAATAAATGTAGATACTGCCCTGTAAAACAGTTCCCACTTCTCAGGATCAGGGTATCCTCTATACAAAGTAACTCTTTAGGACCTTTTACTTTTTTTTTTTTTTGAGACGCTGCGCCGCCCAGCCTGGAGTGCAGTGGGCAGCGGTGCAATCTCGGCTCACTGCAACCTCCGCCTCCTGGGTTCAAGCGATTCTCCTGCCTCAGCATCCTGAGTAGCCAGTACTACAGGTGTGCGCCACCACACCCAGCTAATTTTTTGTGTTTTTAGTACAGATGGGGTTTCACCATGGGCTAGGCTGGTATTGAACTCGTGACCTCAAGCAATCAGTCTGCCTTGGCCTCCCACAGTGCTGGGATTACAGGCATGAGCCACCACGCCGGGCCAAGTAGGACCATTTTCATCAGGGATTCTCCACAGTTGTCCTGATGACTTTTTTTTTCTCCTTTCTATTTATTTTATACCTGGTAAGATAAGAGTTTTCCTCCTCTTTTCTTTTCTCCCTCTAACCTCTATATTTGTCTTTTCTGCTATCTCTTATTCTCCGAGAGAGGTGGTTAAGAAAACAAATTCTTCCCTTTGTTTGGAGAGAGGTTGAGAAAACAAATTCTCCCCGTCGTTTGGAAAGAGTTTGTTTCATTATTTCTACATTCATCTCAACTGTGGAATCACTCTCAGCAAATATTTGGACTTAGTTGCCATTTACCTCTCCATAGCTGTACCGCTAGAGAACTAGGTAGAGATATTTAAATTTCAGAAAAATATTATTTCGTTAATTTTTGAATTTGTGTTATTTCAGTGTCAAGTAACTCATTCAATTTCAATGGTGGTGTAAATATTATTTTCTGCTTTATTTTGTATATTTATGGGCTATTGATAAGTCTCTCATACTTTCTCTTTTTGTTGTTTCTTCATTTCTTTCAAATAGGCCTGTGTAGTGTCTAATAATAATTCATTTGTCATGAATTAGATGCATATTTTATTCTCTGTTCACTGTCTGATAAATCCAAACCCTTCCTATCTTCCTTCGATTTTAGAGAAAAATAGTTTATCTAAAATCTTCGTCCAGGTTATCTCTTACAGGTTTTTTTTTTTTTTTTTTGAATTATATGAACTCAATGAGCTGTAGCCTATCTAAAAATTAATTATTTACTTTTCAAGTAACTCTTACCCATTTCCAACTGCTCATTAAGGGAAATTGCCTAAAATTGTTATCAGCCAAAATTTTAGCTTCAACATGCCTTACATTAATTATTATTTTTCTTTGCTGTCTTTTAATTTGTTACTCTATCTGTGTATTTTGCCATAAAATGCTGGCACTATGACACTCACAGACCTCTTCTCTCATGAAAATGGCCATACTTGTATCCTTATCTACAATACACGTCCTCTATTGGAAGTTTAATGAAGTACTGTCAATAATATCCTAAATTAAACAGCCTAAACTTTCCTTTGCAAACATATCCAAAACTTACATAAGAAGCCATTGCACATAATAACACGAATAATGGTAACTTTTGCATTACTATTTTTTGATACCAGATGATATTCCGTGTAGTATCTCATTACTTGTAAACCACAACCATAGGAAGCAGACACATGGTTATTATCATTTTACAGAAGAGGAAGCTAAAGCCCAGATACATTAAATAATATACCTAAGTTCCAAAGCTAATCTATAGGAAACTAAATTTCTACCTGAGTACTTAGACTCCAAAAGCTTTTCTCTTATACTCTACTAAAAGTGATTTCTACTACATCTCATTTGATATTCTCGGTCAGCGAATGGAAAAAAGACAGATGGGTCTGAGGTAATGGCAATGTGCTTACTTAAGCTTAATGAAGTTAAGATTCCATTTGCTGTCGTGGACTCCTTAATGGTGAAATCAATACATTCCTGGCTTTCTGTGGGCAGCTATTGACATAGTGAATCTATTTTAGCCATTCTGTTAAATAGAAAACACACAAGTAGTACCCTTTAACCTAGTACATCATTACCATCCTATGTAGAATAAAGACACTCATTTTTCCAAGGACAAGAACAAGAAAAAAAATGTTTATCATATTATAGCTTTCTTATCAGAAATCTCTCTGTGGAAAAAAAAAAAGTCTAATTCTCCTGTACCATGGACTCTGGTTAGTAGTTATGGAAAGAAAACTGTGTGTGTGTTCGTGTATATGAATAATAATTGATTGACAGAATAACAACAAAATGAAGGATATTACTGTTTTTAATATAATTACTGTTTTTAATATTATACATTATGAGAAATTCAGTTTACTATGACTGGCTCAATACTTATCAGAATGACAATCACAATAATAGGTATCAAAAAGATAATGTTTAAAACTGTAATGACTTGTTAACTTTAATATGTGTTGTGAAAAAAATTGATTTCAATCCCATGCTAAAAATTTTCTCAGCAGGATACCATTGTCAATTTGCTGTTTGAGGAGGAAATGCTGAACAATGAGTCTTAAAAGCCTTCCCACCTTCAAAAGTGGAGAGTAAAGAATGTCCAAAAACCAAGGCTGTATTTCAGAAAGAAAAATATATAATAATAAAATATACTGAGTGTGATAGCACTAAACACTATGTAGCTGTGTAATGTGTAAAACTGCAGAAGTATTTCCAAGGGTCACATTAGAGTGATACCATAAAATACATAAAATGAGCTTGAAAACATATTGTTGGAAAACTTGTGTTTCTTAAGAAAGCATCCAGGAGGCCAGACTTTTCTTGGTAACATATAGATCACAATGAAAGCAGTCAGAATTTTCTGACTTTTCTTATTTATAGATATAAAATTGACTGTCATCCAAATGGCAGTAGGTAAATGGAAACAACAGTCTTCCCTAAAGTGAAAAAGAAGTCCTTATTCTGCAGAAAATGCCTGCTTATACAATTACTGCTTAAGAACTAAAAAATGCCCACTGTATATGTGCTATTTGGGAACTCATATTATGTCATACTTTTACACCAGTAGTGCTAATTTAATTGCTTATTTTATTCACATAATATTTCCAAAAATGTTTCTATTTCTTACCAAGAATGATTGCTAATACTTACTGGAAGTTTTGATGTGTCCTTCAACACAAATCCACATCAAATACTCCACAAGTTCATCTACAGATTTTATACAATCCTCATCAAATTACTAGGTGTCTTGCTTGAAAAAAATGGAAAAGTGATCCCAAAATTTATATAAAATTAGAAAGGATCAAGAATAGTCAAGACACTTTTTAAAAAGAAGAATAAATTTGGGGGACTTGGCCTTCTCAAATTCAAAATTTTCACACAACTACAATAATTGAAACAGTATAGTACTGGCTTGAGGATAGTCAAATATATCAATGAAATATAATTTAAAATCTAAAAATAAACTCTTAAATATGTGGTCAATTGATTTTCTTTTCTTTTTTTTTAATTGATTTTCAAAGAAGAGTTAATTCAATTCAATTAGGAAATCAGTTGATAACAAATATTTCTGAGATTATCGGATAGCCATATGCAAAATAAAGATGAAATTGTGCCAACAATAATATGCAAAATTCACTTAATATGAATCAGAGATCTAAATGAAAGAGAAACTAGTATTAGAAACTTAGAAGAAAATGTGACCAAATCTTTGTAGCCTTGGGTTAGAAAAATTATTCTTGAATATGACACCAAAATTATAAAGTGATCAAGTAATAATTAATTCTACTTCATTAAAGTTAAATAAATATTTGAACTTCAAAGCCCAGTATTAGGAAAATTAAAAGACAACCAAAAAAAGAGATAAAATATTTTTAAATTATATATTTGATAAAGAACTTTTGTCTAGAATATGTAAACTACACTTCAATAATACATATGTAAACAGGCACATTTAAAATGGACAGAAAATTTGAATATTTTCCCAAAATAATATAAAAATGAGCAGAAAGCACTTAAGAAAATACACAACATTAACCATTAAAAAAATGCAAAACAAAACCACAATGAGATAGCATTTCACACCTAGTTTGAATGGGATGGCTGTAATAAAAAAGACAGATAATTACATTGATAATGATGTAAAACATTAGAATCCTGTTATGCTGGTGGTAGAAAATGTCAAACGATACAGCTGTTATTGCAAATCGCTTGGCAGGTCCTTAAAAAAAGTTATACAAACTGGGTGCAGGGGCTCATGTCTATAATCCCAGCACTTTGGAAAGTGGAAGCAGGAGGATTGCTTGAGTCCAGGAGTTTAAGACCAACCTTTGCAACATGGTGAAACCCTGTCTCTACAAAAAATAGCCAGGTGTGGTGATGTGTGCCTGTAGACTCAACTACTCAGGAGGCTGAAGTGGGAGGATGGCATGAGCTCAGGGAGGTGGAGGTTGCAATGAGCTGAGATCACACCATTGCACTCACGCCTGGCCAATAGAGCCAGACCTTGTGTCCCAAGCAAACAAACAAAAAAGTTAAACATGGAATTATTATATAACCTAGAAGTTCCACATCTAGCTATATATCAGGAGAAATGAAAACATATGTCCACATAAAAATGTGTACATGGATATTTATAGCCACGTTATTCATAATAATAAAAAATGGAAGCTGTGCAAATGTCTATCATCTGAAAATAGGATAATTAATATTCAGTGTATTTATAAAATGGAATATAAGCAGAAATAAAAGGAGGTGAAGTACTAATACATGCCCAAACACGATGGCCCTTAACAACATAATTCCAAGAGAAATGTGAAAGAAGCCAGTCACAAAGGCCAAAAATTATACTTACCTATTTATATTATATGTCCATAATTGAAACATCTATAGAGAAAAAATAATAATAAATTTGTAGTTGCCTAGGGATATGCGGGTTTGAGGAAAACTGGAACAATTAATATCCATAACCTTTTCATTATAATGGGAATGTTTTAAAAGTGATTATAGTGATGGCTCCATAAATTTGAACATATTAAAAAATGTTAAATTGCACACATTAAATGGGTAACCGTCATAGTAAGTGAGTTATACCTCAAAAAAGCTGTGTAAAAAATAAAACACCTAATTGGAAATGTAATTACACAATAGATTATAATATAATGTATTTGTATCACCGTTATATACATAACTACTTTTTATTTTGTCTCAAAAACTGTTTTCTGGACCATAGTTTTAAGCTTCTAAGGGTAACAATGAAACATTATAGTACTTATTATTATATAATACTAAGTACATTACTTATACTATGATGTGCTATCATAATTTTCATTTTACCTAATGTCATCATGTCAATATTTCACTTCACTTTATTTTTCTCATGATTTTTGCATTACTATTATTATGTATGTATATATGTATGTATGTATGTATTTATTTATTTATTTATTTTTGAGATGGAGTCTCACTCTGTCGCCCAGGCTGGAGTGCAGTGGCGCAGACTCGGCTCACTGCAAGCTCCGCCTCCCGGGTTCACCCCATTCTCCTGCCTCAGTCTCCCGAGCAGTTGGGACTACACACACCCGCCACCGTGACCAGCTAATTTTTTGTAGTTTTTAGTAGAGACGGGGTTTCACCATGTTAGCCAGGAAGGTCTCAATCTCCTGACCTCGTGATCCGCCCGCCTCAGCCTCCCAAAATGCTGGAATTACAGGCGTGAGCCACCGCGCCTGGCCGATTTTTGCATTATTTTAAGTGAGATGATATGCATGGTATGAGTCTGAGTATCATAACATATTCTACATTCTAAGCAGTGATCATTGCAGGAGCTCAGCCCTATATATTATGAGCCGTTGAATGGTGTCCCTAAGGCCATTTCAGGTGTGTCAGAACCTAGAGGAACTGTTTACTCATGGTTACAGTTTATTACAATTGAATGAATACAGATTAAAGACAGCCAAGGCCAAAAAAGCATGGAGACAAGTACAGGAAATGTTCATAGGTAAACCAAGAAGAAGTGGAGGATAATTCGAATCCCTATGGTTCAATGCTTTCATATCTAGAGAAAAAAAAAAGGTAGGAGTGGACGAAAAATAGTATCTCTATGGTTTAATGTTTTCCTATCTAAAAAAAATAAATAAATAAAGGAAAGTAGATTGTACATATACAAATACTGATTTTTTTCACCTTTTGGTGGTAGTTTTCCTCTTATGATATATTATTGCTCAGTGGATAATGTGTATCTGCATAGGCAGAAGGGAAAAGCATGGACAACTTTCTTGACTCCCTGTGTCTCCACTCAACTCAAAGCAAATCAAATCAATCATCAATCCTGCCAATACTCTCATCTTTCTATTTAAATAGACTCTCCTATTTTGTACTTTTTCACTTTCTCCTGATTATAATCATATTTAAGCTCCCAGCATCAAGAATCTGACTTCCTGCTAGTGTCTTCTCGGGCAGATATATAGAACTATTTTGAGTAACTTTATTTTATCAAAGCAAATGATGACAAACATTTATAAATATAAAATTAACTCAAATAATAATAATGCAAGAAGCTAACAACCATGTCCTCAGAGAGGACAGGCACCGGTGTAACAGAAGGATCCAGAGACCATCTCTCTAGACGTCTAGCTATATAGCAATACTTCATTGGCAAAATGGAATGGAAATTTTATTTTAAAATAAATAATGCATAAAGGAATAGATGAATGAATATATATACACATACATATATGGAATATATGGACAAATTAATAGATATGAGAATGGTGTACAGAAGTTACTTAATTCCCATTGGAGCTATCCATATACAGGAGAGTTTAATCTGGGTCTCATTTTCCTAAAATATGAGATAATACATATTATTGATATTTTGAGCACCATTTCAGTTCTAAGCGAATTCCCTGACCAAAGCAGTGGTAATTGAATGAAAGCAATATATAAACTTAAGCATTTATTCTTTTCTGAGAAAAAAAAATCAAATCGTGAAATATTTAAGAGACTAAAACAAACACAATAATCCAACATCTATAATAAACTATGACATGGATGTTTTTGTTATAAAAATAGATGATAATTTTAGACAAATTAGCTACTATTTAGGCAGAATACTTTAAAAATCTGATAATGTTTTATAACTCTTTTTTTCCCTTAATTTGGTTTCAGTACCTTTAGGCTATTTGCATTTTCCAGATGTTTAAGGAAGCAAAGCAGCTGGAAGTGGTAAATAAATGCTTCTTAAATTTTTAAATAGAGACTTGTTGTAGTATAATTTTAGTTAAATAAATACTTAACAGAGTACTTTTTTCTAATCTAAATGGAAAACCAACATCAAATACATATAGAAGCCATGCAATTTTTCATGACTTTTTCAAACTACAAAATAAAAGTTCAAAATTATGATATGACATTTGATTAATTTTTACATTATTTTACTTTATGATAACTTTTGGTATTGCATGCCAACTAAAGTTGTTTTTCAGGCCAATTAAATTATATCATGTTTTGATTTGTAGGCTTTTCAGAAAGGTTATTATAAAATTATTTTGTGTAAACTAAAAATAAATCATATTAGATTTAAATTTCCACTTTTCCTAATTGAGTCTAAAGCATATGATTGACACATAATACTAAATGTGGTATAGTTTCTTAGAATCGTCAAGAACAATGATTTCCTGGAATTAGAATCAGATATATTGATTGTACTGATACTCAAGAGAAGTGCTGATCAGACATCAATAATTCATACAACTATGGCTGATGGCATATTGTCAGCAAAGAACAGAGCTAGTTAGACATCATCTATACTGTTAGAGCAGTAAATATTACTGTTTTATCTCAGAGCATGTTCTCATCCCCTTCTGTTCTTATGCCCTACACCTACTAATGCAAACATTTGTGTGTGCCGTTTCGATCAGGAATAATATTAATCTTTGTTTCATATTCAAAAATATGATTGTCTTTCATATTCACAGATGACAGCTTTGAGGATTTTACTCGAAAATGATGTGAATGAAGGAATCAATGCTTTGCTTTTTTTCCCTGCAATGATTATTTCAATAATTAATTGTATTCTGATTTTTTACAAGATTTGAACTGAATTATTTTAGACAGACAAAAAACACAGATCTATGATTATCCAGAATTTATTGCTGATAAAATGTTTATGCAGTATTTTTGCATTTGTTTTTCTTTATTATCAATCAGAAACCTTAATTGTTGACCAAATTATCTCTATGTACAATGTGATCATTCTATAAATATGCTAATACATTTTTAAAATACATAAACCAAAAGAGTGTTCATTCGCTAAGAATTTGTTTTCAAGTTACATAGAATAAACTTATTTCTCAAAACATTTTGGCTTTTTATCTAGTCAACTTTATATAATAGTTTAAGATTCTCACTTGGAATGGAAAAACTATCCTTCAGGCCAATCATGATTTCCCAACATGAGCCATGAAAAAATATTTCTTATTAAGTAAAACACCTTAAGTAAATAAATTTTGTGTCCCTTTTAAATTTAATTCACTTTTTGTTAACATGTCTATTTTTCATTTTAAAAAGTGTTAAGACTATCTTTAGAAAAATTTTAGGTTCACACCAAAATTTGGAAGAAAGTGTAGAGAAAACTCTATACTTTTCTCTAGCTCACATACCTCCTGCTCCCATGGATAAACAGCCTCCGCCACTGTCAGCAAACCCCATTAAAGTGTTATAATTGTTACAATGAATAAGCTTCCATTGACACATCCTGATTACCTACAGTCATAGTTTATGGTTCACTCTTGGTGTTGTGCATTCTATAGGTTGGGACAAATGTATAATGATATGATCCCACCATTATATACCAAACAGACTATTTTTACTGCCCTGAAAATCTTCTGTGCTCTACCTATTCATGCCTTCCTCCACTCTAACCAGTGAGAACCACTAATCTTTTTACTGTCTCCATAGCTTTGCCATTTCAAAATGCTACATAGTTGGAAACATAAATTATGTAGCCTTTTCAGATTGGCTTCTTTCACTTAGCAATATCATTTAAGGTTTCTCCATTTGTTTTCATTGCTTGATAAGTCATTTCTTTTGGGGTGGAAATAATATTCTAATGTCTCAAGATATCCCAGTTTATCTATTCACCTCTTGAAAGCCATATTGGTCATTTCCACATGTTGGCAATCATGAATAAAGCTACTATAAACATCTGTATGTTGGTTTTTGTGTGAACATACATTTTAAATTATTTCGAGTAAAAAGTTAAAACCGTGGTTGCTGCATCATATGAAAAGAATGTGTTTACTTTTGTAAGAAACTCCCAAATTGTCTTCCAATGTGGCTGTGCTAGTTTGCATTTCTACCAGCAATAAAAATTCCTGTTGTTTTGTATTCTTTTCATCATTTGTTGCTGTCAGTGTTACAGATTGTGGTCATTTTAGTGGTTTTATAGTCCTATCTCATTGTTGTTTTAATTTGCATTTTTTTCCGCTAACATATGCTATGGAGCATCTTTTCATATGCTTAGTTTCCATCTGTATAGCTTCTTTGATTTTTTTATTAATTTATTAATAACATTCATAATTTTTTCCCATAGGATTTATCAGATGTATTCTGGTAGTGACTGAGTTCATGTAAGTCACCAGCAATTTGGGCAGGTTTTGTATTATTGCTAATTTTGTGAAAGTTACATAAAAAATGAAACTACACAGTGAGATTATGATGGGAAAAGACATTACCACTTCTCCTTTTCCCCTATACACATCATTTCTCACATTAACTCTCATCATATAAAAAAATATTTTTGGACCTTTGAGGGTTATTATTACATTTTCAGAAAATATTTTTCGTGTCTCCTTTTAATCAGTTTTTTTGTTTTTAAGTGCCATTTGTTATCTTTGTGTAGTTTTAAAAATGTACATAACATTCTTTCTGGAATCTGTGACTTTTGATACCATCTCTTAATTTTCCACTGTTACGATATAAAAAAAAAAAAAACTTGCACTCTCTATCAACAAAAAAGCTTCACCTTATGTCCATATTTCTTACTCCATTTCCCACTGTGATCACCTCTGTCTTTATTCTATGTTGACAAAACCATGCTTCTACTTTATGACTATACTTTTCTTTTATTCATACGCTGACTTTAGTTTAGAATTCAGATAAAGTGTTTACATTGTTTAGCTACATAAGTATAATTTAATATTGAGCTAATTGTCTGTTACGATTAGATTCCTCTCTATTCAATATGCTAGACCTACTGAAATTTATAAAATAATGTTCCTTAAATTAAGGTAAAACTGAGTCTGCTTTTGTACATACAGTGATTTCTCTAACTATACCGCCCTTAGTTTGCTTTATGTTTGGCAAGAGTTATTTTTGTAATGTAGTTTTGATTTGTTTCTTAGCATTTCTATTTCTCTTATTTCCTACTTGGGTCAACAAACTTATCAGTCCTCCAAATTGTTACTGATATCAGTCAGCTTCTTATTAATCCTTCTATTGTTTACATCTGATTTTATATAGATGTTCTCAATTGAGGCCACTGACATTGTTTTCTAAGAAGATACATGTCCCTTTCATATTTTACCTTTTCTTAAATTATATAAATGTTTCTTTGTTATTATCCTTTTGTTCTTGGAATATATTTTTAAATAACTTTCTCAGGAGGATTGAATGGGGAAAATATTAGTTCATGCATACACAACAATGACTGACTACATTTTGTCCTCATATACTTGGCATATAGAATACTAGACTCACCGAGTTAGAAATCACTTTTTTATCAAAACTTTAAAGGCATTGTACCCTCTCTTGGTTTCTATTATCCTCTGTTACTTATTAATGCCAAATACCAGTATGATTATTGTCCTTCAGAGCTGATGTTTTTAAGAACATATATAATATAAATTATACCATATATTGTATTTTATCTATACTTTCTCCATATGGATGGGGCAGATTAAATTTCCTGTCAACAGTGTTTTGTAGTTCTCCTTGTAGAGGTCTTTCACCTCCATGATTAGATGAATCCCTAGGTATTTTATTTGTGTGTGTGTGACTATTGTAAATGGAATTGCATTTCCCATTTTGCTCTCAGCTTGAATGTGACTGGTATAGAGAAATGCTACGGAATTTTGTAGATTGCTTTTGTATCTTGAAACTTTACTGGCCTTTTAACAGTTCCAGGAGCCTTCTGGAAGAGTCATTGGGATTTTCTAGGTATGAAAACGTACCATCAGTAAAGAAAGATAGTTTGACTTATTTTATGTTTAGATGCTTTTTCTTTTTTTTTCCTCTTGCCTGATTGCTTTGCTAGGACTTCCAGTAACCATGTTGAATGGGAGGAGTGGTGGAATTGGGTATCCTTATCTTGTTCTAGTTCTCAAGTGGAATGCTTCCAGCTTTTGTCCATTCAGTATAATGTTGGCCGTGGATCTGTCATAATGGCTCTTATTATTTTGATGTATGTTCCTTCATTGGCTAGTTTGTTGAGGGTTTTATTACAAAGAGATCTCAAATGAGGTTATTTCAGCAATGTTCACAGCAGCTTCATCAGGAAGAGACTTCATTTTGAGCAGCCGCTTTCTTTGTTCATCCATGAGAAGCAACTCCTCATTCTTTCACGTTTTATCATGAAATTGCAGCAATTCAGTCACATTTTAGGTTCTATTTCTAATTGTATTTCTTTTGGTATTTCTACCACATCTGCAGTGAACTCCTCTACTGAAGTCTTGAGGCCCTCACAGTAAACCATGAGGGTTGGACTCAACTTCTTTGAAGCTGCTATTAATGTTGACATTTTTATCTCCTTCCCCGAATCACAAATGTTCTTAATGCCATTTAGAATGATGAGTTTTTTCCAGAAGGTTTTCAATTTACTTTGCCCATATCCATGAAAAGAATCCCAATCTATAGCCATTGTAGCCTTAAAAGTGTATTTCTTACATAATAAGATTGAAAGATGAAATTATTTATTGATCCATAGGCTGCAGCATGGATGTTGTGTTAGCAGGTATGAAAACAACATTAATCTTCTTGGGCGTCAGGTGTATTGTCAACGAGCAGGAATATATTCAAATAAATCCTTTCTTCTGAACAATGGGTTTCAACAGTA
Source organism: Cercopithecus mona (assembly GCA_014849445.1). NCBI lineage: Eukaryota > Metazoa > Chordata > Mammalia > Primates > Cercopithecidae > Cercopithecus > Cercopithecus mona. The sequence continues at coordinate 12,587 of JABBCR010001045.1, read as the reverse complement.
GGCTTTAAATCTTCAGTAAACCATTCCATAAACAAGTATGCTGTCACTCAAATTTTGTTCCTTTTCTAGAGCACAGGCGGAGTAGATTTAATATAACCTTTTTTTTTTTTTTTTTTTTTTTTTTTTTTTAACATGGAGTCTTACTCTATCACCCAAGCTGGAGTACAGTAGCGTGATCCCAGCTCACTGCAACCTCCGCCTCCAGGGCTCAAGTGATTCTCCCGCCTCAGCAACCCTAGTAGCTGGAATTACAGGCATGTGCCACCATGCCGGCTAATATTTTTGTATTTTAGTAGAGACGGAGTTTCACCATGTTTCCCACAGTGGTTTCAAACTCCTGAGCTCAGGCAATCTGCTCTCCTCGGCCTCCCAAAGTGCTGGGATTACAGACGTGAGCCACCACCCCCAGCCAACGTAACTCTTAAGGGCCCTCAACTTTTCATCATAATAAATTTGCATTGACTTCAATTTAAAGTCACCAGCTATATTAACTTCTACCAAGAGAGTCACACTGTCCTTTGAGGCTTGGTAGCCAGGCATTGACTTCTCTTCTTTAGCTATGAAAATTCTAAATGGCATCTTCTTCTCATAGAAGGCTATTTGATCTACACTGAAAATCTGTGGTGTGGTGTAGCCACCTTCGTCAATGATCTCAGCTAGATGTTCTGAATAAATTGCTGCAGCTTCTACATTAGCACTTGCTGCTTTATCTTGGATTTTTATGTTATGGAGATTGCGTCGTTCCTTAAACCTTATGAATCAGGTTCTGCTAGATTCAAGCATTCCTTATACAGCTTTGTTACAGGGAGCCCTAGGGAGAGAGTGGATAAGTCGACACACAACATCTATCTATTGAGCTCATAACTTTTTATGGGTCTGGTTTGTGGAGTCAAAAAATAATTTCAATAGCAACATCAAGGATCACTGATTACAGATCACATATTAAAAATGAAAAAGTTTTAAATATTGTGAGAATTACCAAAATGTGACAGAGAGACACAATGTGAGCATATGCTCTTAGAAAAATGGTACCAGTAGACTTGCCTGGTACAGGGTTGCCGTAAACCCTGATTCAATTTATTTTAAAAATGCACCATCTGCAAAGTACAAAACAAAGTGCAATAAAATGAGATATGTCTATATTACCTTATTGTTTTATTGTAATTTAAATATTTGAATTATCTATTAATTTATTTGCTGCTAGTATTAACTGAGTTGTGGGCAACTTTTTAAATCTTTGCTCGTGTATATTTTCTCTCATATTGTCGATCTCTCGTGTTTTGCATTACATTATCTTTGAAACATTCTATTTTAAGTAATACCCTATTACTAAAAATACATTCTTTTAATTTACTATTTGTCAGTTTCCTAGCATTATGTCCTCAATTTGAGAAACAGGATATTCTATATTCTGTTTAAAAATAGAATGATTATTTCTGTAGTTTTGCAATCTATTCTTTACCTTATGCGTTTCCACTCGTATTTTATTGTTTGTTTATTTTGGCTTTTTGCCTAAAGGTCTTATTCTCAAGATTTAAAGAGATGAGGATATGAAAGCTGACTAAGTGCTCTACGAATCTGTGTGGATCAATGTTTGCAGAGTTCATATTACTAGTCATTATACATGAGTAACCAAGCCCACATTACATGCTGTATTGCTTCCAAGACGTTCACTTAAATAATAAAGGAAAGGTCCCACTGATTTTTTTTTCTTAACCTAGGACATCTCTTTCTCTTTCTCACTATGTTTGTTGGAGAACAGGGAGGGAAGTAAATGTGTACACATTTTCCTATACAGATCTTAAATTAATTCTTGGATTTTTGCCCAATTTTTAATCCAGTTACCTGTTGTAGCACGTTTTAATCCAGTTTTAATCCAGTTACCTAGTGAAGCAAGTCTGCAGTCTATACATAATTGTGCTGACATATACGTTCCTACCTTTTTAACAGCTCTTTTATTGTACATTCAATCTTGCTGTCATTACTTCCATTTTAAAAATTATCCAACTGTTTTATAACTTCTCTACATGTCATATACTGGTATCCTCTTTTTTTCTCTCTCTAGCATGTTATAGATGTAAATCTTTGTTGTATTTAGTGTCATTTAAATAAGATCTTTGCCACTGCTTAAATAAAAGCAGGCTCACTGGTATGCTCAGTTTTACATTTTAATCTAGAAGGCTTGCAACTCTTTACTGGCAATTCCAATGGAATAAAATAAAAGAATAGCACCTTTCAATTAACCTAGGTAAATGTACTCATTTTCTATCATATCATTTATAATAAAATTTGTAGGGCCACTATTTACAGCACATAAAATTGACTGTGTCCTGTTATGCCATAAGTGGATTAGAAAAATTAATATGATATGTCATATTATATTTGTAATTCCATATATAGCTTATATAGCTCAATAGCATTTTATTTCTATTTAACAATACAAATAGATAAAATTTGCTTGTTTTAACTGATCTCTGGAAATTTCACGTGCCATAAAACCTTAAGATTTTCTATTTTGTTTTTTTTTCTTTGTTTGTTTGTTTGTTTTTACCTCTCCACACACATCCAGAGTGATTTCATATGCATAAACCCAAAAAGGTGGCATCCAAAATTCCTTAAAATTCTAATCCACTTATAGCATAACAAAACACACTCAATTTTATGTGCGTAAATAGTGGCCCTACAAATTTTATTATAAATGACATGGTAGAAAATGAGTACATGTTCAATTGTACCTACAGAATTTATAATCAATCCTGAATTGAGGAAGTAAAGGGAAAAAAGCAAATTATTTATGTAAGGGCTTGATAAACGTAATGTTGTTATTTTCAATCATCCATTGCATGCAAAGTCATATAAAGTATACTCTTCCTACATACTGAGTGATCATTATTCATTCTCTGGGGCTTTCCTGTTCTGAGATGTACAGACTTAGGTGATTGTACCAGGAGGTAAATTAGATGAATGGCATTTCTCCTACTTGAACATACTGCCCATAATTGCTAGTAGGCCTTTAAGTTCTAGTCCAAATTTAGGATGTTAATAAATCCATGTGTTTAGTTTTTGAAGAAAATAATTACTGAAAGTAAATTCAAATCAATACACTTTGAAATATTAGAGATGGCATTTCCAGTAATCATTTCTTTCTGTACTTAGGAGTCCATCAGATTCTCTTACTTTGGCTGACAGGTTCTTGAACACTGTAATAAATGTGACAATCAATGCCTTGGAGGTCAAACATACTAGATGTGCATCTAATGGAATGAATTAATGTTATGATAGGAATCTTGTGTGTTGCCCTTCTTTGATTACTTGTCTGTAAAGATGAAATAACCTACAGTATATCCCACATTACACAAATACTAAATTATATTTCCTCATTCCCCCAATTGCTAAAATTACATAAAACTAAAAGATTCAAATATTTGGAAAAACTTAATTGTCTTTAATTTTCCTCTCTGTTAGGGGCAGAGAGAAATTACTTATTAAAGAAATCACATGACTAAATAGTAAAGTTTCTACATAATCTGGTAAAAAATTCAAGCTCATTTGAAAGTTGAGACAGGCAATTTTTGTAAATAATTTGTCTAAACATTATATACTTAAAATATATTTTATTTTAGAAAATATTTAATGTTGAATGCCAGCATAATATACTAAATTGCATTTGATGTGCAAGAAATGGAGTATTAAGCAATTATTTAGATAATATAAATCTCAAATATAAAATAAAAAAAGCATGAGAATGGTCTGTTCTCTCTAGTATATGTGAAATATTAAAGTTCCTTTTAAATTACTACATCTCATTTTCCTGAATAGTTGACATACTTTGGACCAAATAAATATTTCTTGAGCATCACCTTATTTATTGGTGGAAAAATTAATTTGCTCTAATTATGCCTTAAAAATTGGCAAAAATAAAGTAAAACCTAATATTTCTATTTGCATTTAAATATCTCCAGAGTATAATAAAGATATTTTAAAACTCATTCATATATATTATCAAACATGGTAAATACAACACTTTTAAATTGTTCTACTTCTATTTTAATGCCATTTCATCAGTGGCTCCTGACTTTGCTTAAAATTCCTCTCTGTGTCTTAGCTGATGCATTTTGTAATTATGATTCAGAGCAGAGAATTAAAATTACATCTATGATTTCTTCCTCTGACAAACTATCTCGGTTAACTTTTCTTTCCCTGTAATTACCTTAATGGTTCAGCTGCTGGATGTTATCCCTGCAAATCTGAGAAACTAGGTAAATGTCTCTTGTAATGTTTCCTACTGTAAAAGCTTGTTAACCCAACATCAAGCCTCACTGAAAACTCTGAGTTAGGCAATAATAAGCTGAAAAAGAAAATATGTTTTCTTATAAACATCTCTAAGTACTGAATGTAACAAATATAATTACGATGGAAGAAATACAGGCATGAAACATTCTTTTTGATGAGTAGAAGATCAAATTTTAAAAAGTAATCTCCCTTCCTCCAGTCTCGGCTAATGGAAAAGAGTTGGATTTATCCAACCAGAGGTGTAATCTGAAGTGAAACACACAGTGTGTCACTTGGTCTAAATATTTGTGCCTCTGCTCATCACTTACATAAGCTACAGTCTTCAGATATTTTGTAAATTCTTCTTGTTTGCCATCCAAATGTAAAAGGAAAGATAAATTCCACCTTTGTGTTGAGAGTCACCAAAATAAATTTAAAGTCACAGATATAGAAAGCGCAAAGACAGGAGTGCAATTTTATACTATGATTTTATTATTTGTATAAAACTAAGAAGTTTTTGTCTTTCTGATTATTGAAATAGGCAAAAATATTGTGATCTTAACAATTTTATTGTGTGAAATTAAGAGCAATTAAGTTTTTCAAGTGTAGCATTGGCTAGAGTGAGATTGTATTTGTTATCGAGTCCATCTTCCCTACTTCCAAAATTATTATTAAATTATTTCAGATTAATAGCCTCAGGCAAATAGCATACATAATATAATCCCAGGAAGTGATAAATGTATTACGAAGAAAACTAGGGCAGGACAAGAGTCATGGTGACTGGTGCTTATTTTAGATATGTTTAAAAGTGAAAACCTCTTTGTGAAAATTAGGTATAAGTAGAGATAAGAATGAAATGAGGACAGAGCTGTATAAATGTTGACTGCAATACAATATTCAGCCAAAGGCAAATGCAAATTTGAGGGCATTTTCTGCCCTTTGTCTCAGAAGGCAGCAATGAAATTAACGTCTTCCAGATACATCAGTGTCAATGTTAACTATATGATAATTTTTCTGAGTCATAAGTTGTCACTTAGACACTGCATTGAAACTCTCCTACATATGGTAAATTCTATATGTGTACGATTACTTATTGTCCCCTCTGTTCCTCACCCTGCATTACCATTACCTTTATTCCAAGATCTTTATCTAGATTAATGGCATTACTGTATACTTGAAACCAACAAGAAACTCATATATATATACATAGTTTTTGACTCTTAGTCCTCTGCATATTCATTGAACTCTTTTTTTTTTCCTCTGATGGTCTATATTCTTCTCCCAGTCTGTTAGCATAAGAAGACATTCACTATATTTATTAGAGTAAATCATATTTAATCAAAAAGTCCACTCCTTGAACCTCACCCAAATTGTATTATATTAGTAAGTTATGAAGTCTCTATATTACTATATTTATGGCAGAACTCTATTCTAGCCTGAGCCTGACCCTTGTGTGGCATTGCACGCCTTAAGTCAACGTGCATCTTTTATTGGCATACTCAGTCTTTCTGAACTACTGTAAAGAAGCTAAGTCTAGATTCATCCTGCAGAATTACAGGGTACATTGTGTTAGATAATTGTTTAAACTAAAACTTCATTGACTTCATTGCTCAGGCAGACTTTTGATTTATTTTATTTATTATTTTTGTGTGTGTGAGAGTCTCATTCTATCACCCACGCTGGAGTGCAGTGGTGTGCTTTTGACTCAATGCAACCTCCACCTCCCAGGTTTAAGTGATTCTCCTGCCTCAGCCTCCCAAGTAGCTGAGACTATAGGGGCACACCACTACACCCAGATAATTTTTCTACATTTATCAGAGACAGGATTTCACCTTGTTGGCCAGGCTGGACTCGAACTCCTGATCTCAGGTGATCCATTCACCTTGGCCTCCCAAAGTGCTGGGATTACAGGCATGAGCCACCACACCCGGCCAACTTTTGATGTCTTAATAAGAATTTTTTCCTTTTCTTACACGTGAACATAATCCCTAAGTTCTCAATTCTATGATTTTCATTTCTGATTTGCTTTTCTCCTGCACCAATCTACCTTTGCATTAATATTGATACCAGTGACTGTCGTATAAGATGGTGAATTGGAGGCAGTATTAGCATGCCACTCACACTTGGAAAAACAAAACAGTAAATAGAGATTCACACTGTAAACTTTTTTCCAAGAAGCACCGTAGGAAATTAACACAAAAAAGGAAAGAAACCACAAACCATTTGAAAGAAGCAGCAACCAGCAGCCTAAATCACAGCCTGGTGAAAACCTGTAAGTCCCCAGAATGTGAGAGGGAGAGAGACTACCTTCAGAAGATACACCCCATCTGGAGAACTTGGCAATTTAGCTCACAAGGGAAGGCGTGAACCCTACCCAGCACTGAAACTGAAACACAGAACAATGGGGGATATAAAAGTAGCAGCAGTGGGAAGAGCCCAGCATACATTTCCAGTCTCCAGCACAGATTGAGGACGCCATTCCTGATTCTTTGTCACAGGGGAGCTCACTGAAGTCTGCCAGCTAACTCAGTCAGCAGTTGCATGTTGAAAATGCTCCCAACTGAAATTCACAATATAACCTCGGGGGATGACAAACTCCTTTGGCCAGAACGGGGAGGCAAGTGGGAAGTGTGCTGCAACCGTGAGCACAGGAGCTAGGCACCCTGGCTTTGGGGCTCGACAGGGAGGAGCATGGCCTGAAAGCTGTGCTTCTTGTCTCCAAAGGGAAGGCTTATGAGACATCTGGGGCAGTTTTGACTTCTATGCTCAGACATGCAATTTAACTAGCTACTGCTAGCAAACACTGTGGGTGAGAGAAATGCCTTGCCAAGTGTGTGGGAGCTGGATGAAGCTTACCTGACCTTCTATTCACCACTCCCTGCAAAACTCTATTGCAGAGGAGGCAGCTGTGATTATTTTTGGAACATTACCCAGTGGCCAGAGAACTGCCTCCCAATGCCCCCAGAGCCCTCTGATTTCCCCGCACATAAAGAGGCAGCACATAATCCTGTCTCACTTAGCTCCCCCTGTTTTTGCTCTTCCACGTGTCCTGGTAGCTTAACACAAAAGACAGAAACTGTAGGAACCCCTGTGGCTCTGCTCATCATCTAATAAACCAGAATACCTCCCCTGGGTAATGTAATGCAAGCACAAATCCACCTGCTTCCACCTCAGCTGGCGCTCTTTTGTAAGTGCCACCTCCTGGCTGGAGGTCACCTGACAGACAATTACAGCATCTCAAGGTAGAATAGCAATGTCTCCATAAAGTAGAAACCTTGTGTGTGTGAGCTCAGTCATCATCATTGTCTGCAACACCCTGGCTAACCAGGAGGTTCTGTGTCTGTGCAAATGACCAGTCCCCTACTACTACAACTAGTATTTGAGAAAGCCAACACACTAAGGCTATTTAAAACCACGAAATATCACAGAGCCTACATCACTCCCTTGCCACATCTATCAGAGCATGTGCTGGTATCTGCTACTGGGACACTTGAGGAAAGGTCACATCCCTGGATCCCACTGGGCAGCTAAACCCAGAGCAGCAGGAACATTTGCAGTTGTTTGGTTCACAGGGACTCCTACTCCTAAGGGAAGAAGAAGTAAACCACATCCAGGAAACATCTCATGGGACAAAAGAATCTGGACTGCAGGCCTGAGTCCCAGATATTTCCTCTGGTGGAAAGTTTCTTTAAGTAAGGCACAACTGCAGTGCTGAGTTAGCAGAGAAAATGTGTAGCTCTACCAACAGACAAGCAGCTCTGGTGCTCAGGAAGGTTTTTCAAGAAGAGTTGTTTTTCCTTTTGTCCATCACTACAGAAACAACTGGGGCATCTCCCATGGGAGCCTAGCATGGGTGCAAATATAGACAGACTTTCTGAGACACTTCAGGGTGATTGAACCCCCACAGGAGGAACACTCTCCAGATACAGGCTTGCATGAGGGGTAGAGTCATGATTCCTCTCCACTTGGACATCAACATTCCTGCAGATGTAAAAGGTGTCTGCCTGGTCTGAATAGCCAGAACAATGGGTCAGGAGTATGTCTGGGGAGTGGATAGCTTTCCTACTGGCCTGGCAGGGGAGCTAAGGTAGCTGCTACCCTTCCTTCTGACAAGACCTTAGTGAATTTCACTGAGAGCTTCCCTGACTGCTTCTGTCAAGGCTGGGACTTTAGCCCCACATTGGGTATTGCATTCACCCACCTACTTTAGTCACAAGCAGTTTCCACTCAGGGACACCTCCGCTACTGGCCTGAAGTCCGAACTATTTAACCTAGTGGATAAAATATTGGGGAAAAATAAATTAAAAAGTGCATGCCATGGTGGGGTGAGGTGAGCTTCAAGAGACCTCTGCCATTCCAACCCATAGGAGACAGTGGAATTGCTGGCACACTCAACACATATTGCTGCTACAATCATTATCTAAGAAAAGCCATTATAAAAAACAAAAACGAAACTCTATAACCAAGGAACTCACACAGCCTACCACTAAAGTACTAAGACCTGAATTGGGCTGCAATAAACTATAAACATTAAAGTCATATTCTTAAAAGGAAAAAAAAATTAAAAAACATAGTCAAAAAACAAATTTAATAATAAAATTAAAAGAAATAGCCTGCCCAAATAAGATGAAAAAAAATTCTAGTTATATAACAAAGTAGGCTTCTATCACATCCCCAAAAGATCACATTAGCTCTACGGCAATAAATCCAAACCAAAATGAAATCTTCGAAATATCACATGAAGATTTCAAAATGTTTGTTATTAAGCTACTCAAGGAGATATCAGAGAAAGATGAAAACCAGCATAAATTAATTACACAATTCAGGATATGAATATAAGTTTTCTAAAAAGACAGATTAAAAAATCAGAAGTTCTGAAAATAAAAGGTACATTTAGGAAATTACAAAATGCAGTGGAATTATTCAAAAATAGGCTAGAAAAAGTAGAAGAAAAAATTTCAAAGCTCAAAGTTTTCAAATTAACCCAATAAGACAAAAATAAAGAAAAAAGAACAAAAAGAAATTAATAAAGATTCTAAGCAATGTGAGATCGTGTTAGCCAAATCTAAGACTATTTGGTTTGCTCAAGGAAGAAGAGAAAGCAAAAAAGTTTAAAAAAAAAATAAAAACTTATTTGAGGGAATAACTGAGTACAATCTCCTTGATCTCGCTAGAGATTTGGATACTGAAATACAAGAGACCCAAAGAACTCCTGGTAAATTCATCACACATACCAAAAAAGTCTCCACCAAGGCATATACCCATTAGGCTATCTAAAGGGAATATTGAGGAAATAATTCTTAGATCAATGAGATAAAAGTATCAATCTTATAGGAAAACCTATCTGACTAATAGTAGACTTCTTATTAGTAACCTTGTAAACTATAAAAGATTGGGGTCTTGTCTTCAGCTTCCTTAAACAGGATAACTTACAACCAATAATTTTGTATCTAGCAAAAGTAAGTTTTATAAATGAAGGAGAAACAGTCATTTTCAGACAAACACATGCTGAGGGAATTTGTTCCTACCAGACCAACTCAACAAGAAATGCTAAAAGAAATTCTAAATCTTAAAACAAAAGGTTGATATGCACCAGAATAGAATCTCTTGAAAGCATAAAACAATAACACAGTGTAGAAAACAAAGAGTCTAAGTAACAATTAATGTAACTAAACCTCATATCTCAATACTAAATTTGAAAGTAAATGGCCTAAATGTCCCACTTAAAACATGCATATTGGCAGAATGAGTAAAGAATCACAAACCACGTCTCTGCTTTTAAGCATGAGAATTTGATAAACTCAAGTTAAAGGAGTGAAAAAAGATATTCCACGCAAATAGAAACCAAAACTGAGCAGGAGTAGTGATATAGTTTGGCTGTGTGTCTCCTCCCAAATCTCATGTTAAATTGTAATTCCTAATGTTGGAGGAGTGAACTTGTGGGAGGTGATTGGATCATGGGGGCAGATTTTCCCCATGACGTTCTTCTAGTGAGTGAGTTTTCATGAGATCTCATGGTTTAAAAGTGTGCAGAACTTTCCACCTGGCTCTCACTCTCTCCTGCCTCCATGGTAAGACACACTTGCTCCCCCTTTGCCTTCTGACATGGTTGTAAGGTTCCCGAGGCCTCCCAGTTATGTTTCCTGTGAAGCCTGCAGAACTGTGAGGTGATTTTTTCTTCATAAATTACCCATCCTCAAATAATAATTCATAGCAGTGTGAGAATGGACTAAAATAGAAAATTGATTCTGGGAGTGTAGCACTGCTATAAAGATATCTGAAAATATGAAAGTGAATTTGGAACTGGGTAGTGGGCAGAGGCTGGAAGGGTTCAGAAGAAGATAGAGATGTGAGGGAAAGCTTGGAACTCCCTAGGACTTGTTAAATGATTATGACCAAAATGCTGCCAGTGATATGGACAGTGATGTCCAGGCTGAGGAGGTCTCAGATGGAGATGAGGAACTTACTGGGACCTGGAGTAAAGTTCACACTTGTTAGTGACCTCTGCTTTAGCAAAGAGACTGGTCGCATTTTTCCCATGTGCTAGAGATCTGGGGAACTTTGAACAAGAGAGAAAATAAAGATTATCTGGCAGAAAAATATTCTAAGCATCAGAGTTCAAGAGCTGATGTGGCTTTTTCTGAAAGCATTCAGTCATATGTATGAACAATGAGATGCTCTGAAATTGGAACTTATATTTAAAAGGGGAGCAGAGAATAGAATAAAAGTTTTGGAAATTTGTAGCCCAGCCATGTGGTAGAACAACAACAACAACAAAATTCTGGAAATAAATTTATGCCTGCTGCAGAAATTTGCATAAGTAAAGAGGAGTCAAATGTTAATAGCCAAGATAATAAGAAAAATGTCTCCAGGACATTTTAGAGAACTTCACAGAAACCCTTCCCATCATAGGCCTGGAGGTTTAGGAGGGAGGAAGGTAAAACGGTTTTGTGGACCAGGCCCAGGGCATTCTTGCTCTGTACACCCTCAGGACATGGCACCCTGCATCCAAGTCACTTCAGTTCTAGTCCTGGCTAAAAGGGGCCAAGGTACAACTCTGGTCATGGCTTCAGAGGGTGCAAGCTTCAAGCCTTGGCAGCGTCCATGTAATGTTGAGCCTATGAGTGCACAGAGGGCAAGATCTGAGGTTTGGGAACCTCCACCTGATTTCAAAGGATCTATGGAGATGCCTAGATGTCCAGACAGAAGTCTGCTGCAGGTGCAGAGCCCTCAAGAAAATCCTCTACTATGGTAGTATGAAGGGGAAATGTGGCATTGGAGTGCACAAGCAGAGTCCCCACTGGGGCATGCCTAGTGGAACTGTGAGAAAAAGACCACCAGCCTCCAGACCCCAAAATGGTAAATCCACTGACAGCTTGTTCTGTGCACCTGAAAATGCTGTAGGCACTCAACGCCAGCCTATGAGCACAGTCACAGGGGCTCTACCCTGCAGAACATCAGGAGCTGCCAAAGGCCTTGGGAGCCTATCTTTTGAATCAGCATGCTCTGGTTGTGAGATTTGGAGTAAGAAGGGATTATTTTGGAGCTGTAACATTTTATGGTGTTGTGCAGAGTATCAGACTTGCATGAGGCCTGTAGCCCCTTTGTTTTGGCTGATTTCTCCCATTTGGAATGGAAGTATTTACCCAATGCATGTAACCCAATTGTATCTTGAAAGTAACTAACTTGTTTTTTTATTTTACAGACTCTTAGGTGGAAGGACTTGCCTTGTTTCAGATGAGATTTTGGACTCGGGTTTTCTTGTTAATGCCAGAATGAGTTAAGACTTTGGAGTGCTGTTGAGAAGGCATGATTGTGTTTTGAACTGTGAGGAAAACATGTTATTTTGAAGGGGCCAGGTGCAGAATGATGTGGTTTGGCTCTCTGTCTTCACCCAAATCTCATGTTGAATTATAATTCTCAATATTGGAGGAAGAAACTGGTGGGAGGTGATTGGATAATGGGGGCAGATATTTCCCATGTTGTTCTCATGATAGTGAGTGAGTTCTCATGAGACCTGATGGTTTAAAAGTGTGTAGCACTTCCCTCTTCGCTCTCTCTCCCTCTTCTGTCACTAGAGTAAGGTGTGCTTGCTTCCTCTTTGCCTTCCAACATGATTGTAAGTTTCCCAAGACCTCCCAGTCATGCTTCCTGTTAATCCTGTGGAACCGTATTTCAATTACACCTCTTTTCTTCATAAATTACCCAGTGTCAAGTAGGTTTTACATCAGTGTGAGAAAAAACTAATATAAATAGCTATTCTTACATCAGATTAAACAGAATTTAAGGCAGAAACAGAAAAAAAAAATCAGCAT
>JABBCR010001366.1:0-107787 GCA_014849445.1 Cercopithecus mona | reverse complement strand
CTCTTGGAATCTGCAAGGATATTTGGAGCACATTGAAGCCTATGGTGACAAAGGAAATATCCTCAGAAAAACTGGAAAGAAGCTTTCTGAGAAACTGCTCTGTGTTCTGTTAATTCATCTCACAGAGTTACACCTTTCTTTTCATTGAGCAGTTTGCTAACACTGTTTTTGGAATCTGAGAAGGATATTTGGAGTGCATTGAAGCTATGGTGAAAAGGAAATATCCTCAGATAAAACTGGAAAGAAGCTTTCTGAGAAACTACTCTGTGTTCTGTGAATTCATCTCAGAGTTACATCTTTCTTTTCATGAGCAGTTTGGTAGCACTGTTTTTGGAATCTGCAAGGATATTTTGGATCACATTGAAGCCTATGGTGAAAAGGAAATATCCTCAGATAAAAAGAAAGAAGCTTTCTGAGAAACTTTTGTGATGTGTGAATTCATCTCAGAGTTACACTTTCTTTTCATGGAGCAGTTTAACACTGTTTTTGTGGAATCTGCAAGGATATTTGGAGCATTGAAGCCTATGGTGAAAAATATCCTCAGATAAAAAGAAAGAAGCTTTCTGAGAAACTGTTTTGTGGCATGTGAATTCATCTCACAGAATTACACTATACTTTTCATGGAGTAGTTTGTAACACTGTTTTTGGAATCTGAGAAGGATATTTGGAGTGCATTGAAGCTATGGTGAAAAGGAAATATCCTCAGATAAAAACTAGAAGCTTTCTGAAACTGCTTTGTGATGTGAATTCATCTCAGAGTTACACTTTCTTTTCATGAGCAGTTTGCTAACACTGTTTTCTTGGAATCTGCAAGGATATTTGGAGCATTGAAGCTATGGTGAAAAATATCCTCAGATAAAACTGGAAAGAAGCTTTCTGAAACTGCTTTGTGATGTGAATTCATCTCAGAGTTACACTTCTTTCCATGGAGCAGTTTGGTAGCACTGTTTTTGGGGAATCTTAGAAAAGATATTTAGGATCACATTGAAGTCTATTGTGGCAAAGGAAATATCCTGAGATTAAAACTAGAGAGAAACTTTTTGAGAAACTGCTGTGTGATGTATGAATTTATCTCACAGTGTTACACCTTTCTTTTAATGGAGCAGATTGTTAACACTGTTTTCTTGGAATCTGCAAAGCAATATTTGGAGCATTGAAGCTATGGTGACAAAATATCCTCACATAAAAACTAGAAAGAAGGTTTCTGAGAAACTTCTTCATGATGTGTAAATTCAACTCACAGAGTTACACCTTTGTTTTCAAGGAGCAGTTTGCTAACACTGCTTTTGTGGAATCTGCCGAGGGATATTTGAGAGCACATTGAAGCCTATGGTGACAAAGAAAATATCCTCAGATAAAAACTACAAAGAATATTTCTGAGAAAGTTTTCTGTGAGGTGTGAATTCATTTCAGAGTTACACCTTTCTTTACATGGAGCTGTTTGCTAACACTGTTTTTGTCGAATCTGCAAAGGGATAATTTGGAGCGCATTGAAGCTTATGGTGACAAACAAAATATCCTCAGACAAAAACTAGAAAGAAGCTTTCTGAGAAACTGATTTGTGATGTGTGAATTCATCTCACAGAGTTACACCTTTCTTTTCATGGAGCAGTTTGGTAGCACTGTTTTTGGGGAATCTGAGAAGGGATATTTTGGATCACATTGAAGCCTATGGTGACAAAGGAAATATCCTCAGATAAAAACTAGAAAGAAACTTTCTGAGAAACTGTTTTGTGATGTGAATTCATCTCACAGAGTTACACCTTTCTTTTCATGGAGCAGTTTGCTAACACTGTTTTCATGGAATCTGCAAAGGGATATTTGGGAGTGCATTGAAGCCTATGGTGAAAAAGGAAATATCCTCAGATAAAAACTAGAAAGAAACTTTCTGAGAAACTTCTTTGTGATGTGTGAATTCATCTCACAGAGTTACACCTTTCTTTTCATGGAGCAGTTTGGTAGCACTGTTTTTGGGGAATCTGAGAAGGGATATTTTGGATCACATTGAAGCCTATGGTGACAAAGGAAATATCCTCAGATAAAAACTAGAAAGAAGCTTTCTGAGAAAGTTCTTTGTGATGTGTGAATTCATCTCACAGAGTTACACCTTTCTTTTCATGGAGCAGTTTGCTAACACTGTTTTCGTGGAATCTGCAAAGGATATTTGGGAGCACATTGAGGCCTATGGTGAAAAAGGAAATATCCTCAGATAAAAACTAGAAAGAAGCTTTCTGAGAAACTGCTTTGTGATGTGTGAATTCATCTCACAGAGTTACACTGTTCTTTTCATTGAGCAGTTTGATAACACTGTTTTCATGGAATCTGCAATAGGATATTTGGGAGCACATTGAAGCCTATGGTGACAAAGGAAATATCCTCAGATAAAAACCAAAAAGAAGCTTTCTGAGAAACTGCTTTGTGATGTGTGAATTCATCTCACAGAGTTACACTGTTCTTTTCATTGAGCAGTTTGCTAACACTGTTTTCTTGGAATCTGCAATGGGATATTTTGGAGCACATTGAAGCTTATGGTGACAAAGGAAATATCCTCAGACAAAAACTAGAAAGAAGCTTTCTGAGAAACTGCTTTGTGATTTGTGAATTCATCTCACAGAGTTACACCTTTCTTTTCATGGAGCAGTTTGGTAGCACTGTTTTTGGGGAATCTGAGAAGGGATATTTTGGATCACATTGAAGCCTATGGTGACAAAGGAAATATCCTCAGATAAAAACTAGAAAGAAACTTTCTGAGAAAGTTCTTTGTGATGTGTGAATTCATCTCACAGAGTTACACTGTTCTTTTCATTGAGCAGTTTGCTAACACTGCTTTCGTGGAATCTGCAAAGGGATATTTGGGAGCACATTGAGGCCTATGTTGAAAAAGGAAATATCCTCAGATACAAAGCAGAAAGAAGCTTTCTGAGAAACTGCTTTGTGATGTGTGAATTCATCTCACAGAATTACACTGTTTTCTTCATTGAGGAGTTTGCTAACACTACTTTCTTGAAATCTGCAATGGGATATTTGGGAGCACATTGAAGCTTATGGTGGCAAAGGATATATCCGCCGATGAAAACTATAAAGAAGCTTTCTGAGAAACTTCTTTGTGATGTGTGAATTCATCTCACAGAGTTACACAATTTTTTTCATTGAGAAATTTGCTAACACTATTTTCATGGAATCTGCAACGGGATATTCTGGAGCACATTAAAACCTATGATGAAAAAGGAAATATCCTCAGATAAAAACCAGAAAGAAGCTTTCTGAGAAACTACTTTTGGATGTGTGAATTCATCTCACAAAGTTACACCGTTCTTTTCATGGAGAAGTTTGCTAACATTGTTTTCTTGGAATCTGTAATAGGATATTATGGAACTCATTGAAGCCTATGGTGACAAAATATCCTCAGATAAAAACTAGAAGCTTTCTGAGAAACTGTTTTTGTGGAATCTGCAAGGATATTTGGATCATTGATGCCTTTGGTGAAAAAAGATATATCCTCAGATAAAAACAAGAAAAAAGCTTTCTGAGAAACTGCTTTGTGATTTGTGAATTCATCCCACAGAGTTACACCATTGTTTTCATTAAGCAGTGTGATAACACTGCTTTCATAGAATAAGCAAAAGTATACTTGGGAGCATATTGAAGCCTATGGTGAGAAAGGAAATACACTCAGATAAAAACAAGAAAGAAACTTTCCAAGAAACTGCTTTTAGATATGGGAATTTGTCTCAGAGTTACACTATTCTTTTCATTGAGCTGTTTTATAACACTGTTTTCATGGAATCTGCATTAGGATATTTGGGAGCACATGGAAGCCTATGGTGAAAAATATCCTCAGATAAAAACTAGAAGCTTTCTGAGAAACTTTTGTGATGTGTGAATTCATCACAGAGAGTTACACCTTTCTTTTCATGAGCAGTTTGTAACACTGTTTTTGGAATCTGCAAAGGATATTTGGAGCATTGAAGCTATGGTGAAAAATATCCTCAGATAAAAACTAGAAGCTTTCTGAAACTGCTTTGTGATGTGAATTCATCACAGAGTTACACTTTCTTTTCATGAGCAGTTTGCTAACACTGTTTTTGGAATCTGAAAGGATATTTGGAGCATTGAAGCTATGGTGAAAAAAAAATATCCTCACATAAAAACTAGAAAGAATCTTTCTGAAAAACTGCCTTTTGATGTGTGAATTCATCTCACAGAGTTACAATTTTCTTTTCATTGAACTGTTTGCTAACACTGTTTTTGGAATCTGAAAGGATATTTGGAGCACATTGAAGCCTATGGTGAAAAAGGAAATATCTTCCGTTCAAAACTGGAAAGAAGCTTTCTGAGAAACTGCTCTGTGTTCTGTTAATTCATCTCACAGAGTTACACCTTATTTTTCATGGAGCAGTTTGCTAAAACTGTTTTTGGAATCTGAAAGGATATTTGGAGCATTGAAGCTATGGTGAAAAATATCCTCAGATAAAAACTAGAAGCTTTCTGAGAAACTGCTCTGTGTTCTGTTAATTCATCTCACAGAGTTACACCTTATTTTTCATGGAGCAGTTTCCTAACACTGTTTTTGGAATCTGCAAGGATATTTGGATCATTGAAGCCTATGGTGAAAAATATCCTCAGATAAAACTGAAAGAAGCTTTCTGAGAAACTTTTGTGATGTGAATTCATCTCAGAGTTACACTTCTTTTCATTGAGCAGTTTGCTAACACTGTTTTTGGAATCTGAAAGGATATTTGGAGCACATTGAAGCCTATGGTGAAAAAGGAAATATCTTCAGTTCAAAACTGGAAAGCTTTCTGAGAAACTGCTCTGTGTTCTGTTAATTCATCTCACAGAGTTACATTGTTCTTTTAATTGATCAGTTTGCTAGCACTGTTTTCGTGGAATCTGCAAGGCATATTTGGGAGTGCATTGAAGTCTACGGTGACAAAATATCCTCAGATTAAAAACTAGAAAGAAACTTTCTGAGAAAGTTCTTTGTAATGAGTTAATTCATCTCACAGAGTTACATCTTTTTTCATGGAACAGTGTGATAACACTGTTTTCATGGAATCTGCAAGGATATTTTGGATCATTGAAGCCTATGGTGAAAAATATCCTCAGAAAAACTAGAAAGAAGTTTCTGAGAAACTTTGTGATGTGAATTCATCTCACAGAGTTACACTTCTTTTCATGGAGCAGTTTGATAACACTGTTTTTGGAATCTGCAAGGATATTTTGGAGCATTGAAGCTATGGTGAAAAAGGAAATATCTTCCGTTCAAAACTGGATAGAAGCTTTCTGAGAAACTTTGTGATGTGAATTCATCTCAGAGTTACACTTTCTTTTCATGAGCAGTTTGTAACACTGTTTTTGGAATCTGCAAGGATATTTGGAGTGCATTGAAGCTATGGTGAAAAGGAAATATACTCAGATAAAAATCAACAAGATGATTTCCGAGAAACTGCTTTGTGATTTGTGAATTCATCTCACAGAGTTACACGATTCTTTTCATGGAGAAGTTTGGAAGCATTGTTTTTGGGTAATCTGAGAAGGGATATTTTGGATTGAATGGAAACCTATGGTGACAAAGGAAATATCCTCAGACAAAAACTAGAAGAAGCTTTCTGAGAAACTTCTTTATGATGTGTGAATTCACGTCACAGGGTTACACCATTGTTTTCATTGAGTTGTTTGATAACACTGTTTTCATGGAGTCTGCAAGGATATTTTGGATCATTGAAGCCTATGGTGAAAAAGGAAATATCTTCCGTTCAAAACTGGAAAGAAGCTTTCTGAGAAACAGCTCTGTGCTGTGTTAATTCATCTCACAGAGTTACACATTTCTTTTCAGGTTGAAGTTTCCTAACACCCTTTTCATGGAATCTGGAGTAGGAAATTTGGGAGCACATTGAAGCCTATGGTGACAAGGGAAATATGATCAGCTAAAAACCAAAAAGAAGCTTTCTGAGAAATTGATTTGTGATGTGTGAATTCATCTCACAGAGTTAAACTATTCATTTCATTGAGTAGTTTGCTAACACTGCTTTTGTGGAATCTGCAAAGGGATATTTGGGAGCGCATTGAAGCCTATGTTGAAAAAGGAAATATCCACAGATAAAAACCAAAATGGAGCTTTCTGAGAAACTGCTTTGTGATGTGTGAATTCATCTCACAGAGTTACACTGTTCTTTTCATTGAGCAGTTTGCTAACACTGTTTTCATGGAATCTGCAATAGGATATTTTGGAGTGCATTGAAGCTTATGGTGACAAAGGAAATATCCTCCGAAAATAATTAGAAAGAAGCTTTCTGAGAAACTGCTTTGTGATATGTGAATTCATCTCACAGAGTTACATGATTCTTTTCATGGAGCAGTTTGGTAGCACTGTTTTTGGGGAATCTGAGAAGGGATATTTTGGATCACATTGAAGCCTATGGTGACAAAGGAAATATCCTCAGATAAAAACTAGAAAGAAGCTTTCTGAGAAAGTTCTTTGTGATGTGTGAATTCATCTCACAGAGTTACACCTTTCTTTTCATGGAGCAGTTTGCTAACACTGTTTTCATGGAATCTGCAAAGGGATATTTGGGAGCACATTGAGGCCTATGGTGAAAAAGGAAATATCCTCAGATAAAAACTAGAAAGAAACTTTCTGAGAAACTGCTTTGTGATGTGTGAATTCATCTCACAGAGTTACACTGTTCTTTTCATTGAGCAGTTTGCTAACAATTTTTTCATGGAATCTGCAAAGGGATAATTGGTAATGCATTGAGAAATATGGTGTAAAAGTAATCCTCAGATAAAAAATAGAAAGAAGCTTTCTGAGAAAGAGCTTTGTGATGTGTGAATTCATCTCACAGAGTTACACCTTTCTTTACATGGAGCAGTTTACTAACAGTGTTTTCATGGAATCTGCAAAGGGATATTTGGAACCACCTTGAGGCCTACGGTGAAATAGGAAATGTCCTCAGGCAAAAACTAGAAAGAGTCTTTCTGAGAAACTGCTTTGTGATGTGTAATTCATCTTACAAAGTTACACTGTTCTTTTCATTGTGCAGTTTGCTATCACTGTTTTCGTGGAAACTGCAATAAGATAGTTGGGAGTGCCTTGAAGATTAAGGTGACATAGGAAATATCCTCAGATAAATACCAAAAAGAAGTTTTCTGAGAAACTGCTTTGTGATGTGTGAATTCATATCACAGAGTTACATGGTTCTTTTCATTGAGCAGTTAGTTAACACTGTTTTCTTGGAATCTGCAATAGGATATTTCAGAGCACATTGAAGCCTATAGTGACACAGGAAATATCCTCAAATAAAAACTAGAAAGAAGTTTCTGAGAAAGTTCCCTTGATTTGTGAATTTATCTCACAGAGTTACACTGTTCTCTTCATTGGGCAGTTTGCTAACACTGTTTTCGTGGAATCTGCAAAGGGATATTTGGGAGCACCTGGATGCCTATGGTGAAAAGTTAATATCCTCAGATGAACTACAAAGAAGCTTTCTGACAACCTCTTTTTTGGTGTGTGAATTCAACTCATAGAGTTACACTCTTCTTTTCATGGAGCAGTTTGGTAGCACTGTTTTTGGGAAATCTGAGAAGGGATATTTTGGATCACATTGAAGCCTATGGTGACAAAGGAAATATCCTCAGATAAAAACTAGAAAGAAGCTTTCTGAGAAAGTTCTTTGTGATGTGTGAATTCATCTCACAGAGTTACACCTTTCTTTTCATGGAGCAGTTTGCTAACACTGTTTTCGTGGAATCTGCAAAGGGATATTTGGGAGCACATTGAGGCCTATGGTGAAAAAGGAAATATCCTCAGATAAAAACTAGAAAGAAGCTTTCTGAGAAACTGCTTTGTGATGTGTGAATTCATCTCACAGAGTTACACTGTTCTTTTCATTGAGCAGTTTGCTAACACTGTTTTCGTGGAATCTGCAATAGGATATTTTGGAGTGCATTGAAGCTTATGGTGACAAAGGAAATATCCTCAGACAAAAACTAGAAAGAAGCTTTCTGAGAAACTGCTTTGTGATTTGTGAATTCATCTCACAGAGTTACATGATTCTTTTCATGGAGCAGTTTGGTAGCACTGTTTTTGGGGAATCTGAGAAGGGATATTTTGGATCGCATTGAAGCCTATGGTGACAAAGGAAATATCCTCAGATAAAAACTAGAAAGAAGCTTTCTGAGAAACTGCTTTGTGATATGTGAATTCATCTCACAGAGTTACACTGTTCTTTTCATTGAGCAGTTTGCTAACACTGTTTTCGTGGAATCTGCAAAGGGATATTTTGGAGTGCATTGAGGCCTATGGTGAAAAGGAAATATCCTCAGATAAAAACTAGAAAGAAGCTTTCTGAGAAACTTCTTTGTGATGTGTGAATTCATCTCACAGAGTTACACCTTTCTTTTCATGGAGCAGTTTGCTAACACTGTTTTCGTGGAATCTGCAAAGGGATATTTGGGAGTGCATTGAGGCCTATAGTGAAAAAGGAAATATCCTCAGATAAAAACTAGAAAGAAGCTTTCTGAGAAACTGCTTTGTGATGTGTGAATTCATCTCACAGAGTTACACCTTTCTTTTCATGGAGCAGTTTGCTAACACTGTTTTCATGGAATCTGCAAAGGGATATTTGGGAGCACATTGAGGCCTATGGTGAAAAAGGAAATATCCTCAGATAAAAACTAGAAAGAAACTTTCTGAGAAACTGCTTTGTGATGTGTGAATTCATCTCACAGAGTTACACCATTCTTTTCATTGAGCAGTTTGATAACACTGTTATAATGAAATCTACAAAGGTATATATGGGAGTGCATTGAAGCCTATGGTGAAAAAGGAAATATAGTCAGACAAAAACCAGAAAGAAACTTTCTGAGAAACTGCTTTGTGATGTGTGAATTCATCTCACAGAGTTACACTGTTCTTTTCATTGAGCAGTTTGCTAACACTGTTTTCTTGGAATCTGCAATGTGATATTTTGGAGCACATTGAAGCTTATGGTGACAAAGGAAATATCCTCAGACAAAAACTAGAAAGAAGCTTTCTGAGAAACTGCTTTGTGATTTGTGAATTCATCTCACAGAGTTACACCTTTCTTTTCATGGAGCAGTTTGGTAGCACTCTATTTTGGTCATCTGAGAAGGGATATTTTGGATCACATTGAAGCCTATGGTGACAAAGGAAATATCCTCAGATAAAAACTAGAAAGAAGCTTTCTGAGAAACTGTTTTGTGATGTGTGAATTCATCTCACAGAGTTACACCATTCTTTTCATGGAGCAGTTTGCTAACACTGTTTTCGTGGAATCTGCAATAGGATATTTGGGAGTGCATTGAAGCCTATGGTGACAAAGGAAATATCCTCAGATAAAAACTAGAAAGAAGATTTCTGAGAAACTGCTTTGTGATGTGTGAATTCATCTCACAGAGTTACACTGTTCTTTTCATTGAGCAGTTTGCTAACACTGTTTTCTTGGAATCTGCAATGGGATATTTTGGAGCACATTGAAGCTTATGGTGACAAAGGAAATATCCTCAGACAAAAACTAGAAAGAAGCTTTCTGAGAAACTGCTTTGTGATTTGTGAATTCATCTCACAGAGTTACACCATTCTTTTCATGGAGCAGTTTGATAGCACTGTTTTTGGAGAATCTGAGAAGGGATATTTTGGATCTCATTGAAGCCTATGGTGACAAAGGAAATATCCTCAGATAAAAACTAGAAAGAAGCTTTCTGAGAAACTGCTTTGTGATGTGTGAATTCATCTCACAGAGTTACATGATTCTTTTCATGGAGCAGTTTGGTAGCACTGTTTTTGGGGAATCTGAGAAGGGATATTTTGGATCACATTGAAGACTATGGTGACAAAGGAAATATCCTCAGATAAAAACTGTAAAGAAGCTTTCTGAGAAAGTTCTTTGTGGTGTGTGAATTCATCTCACAGACTTACACCTTTCTTTTCATGTAGAAGTTTGCTAACAGTGTTTTCGTAGAATCTGCAAATGGATATTTGGAAGCGCATTGATGCCTATAGTGTATAAGGAAATATCCTCATAGAAAAACTAGAAAGAAACTTTCTGAGAAGCTGCTTTCTAATTTTTGAATTCATCTCACAGAGTTACAATTTCCTTTCATGGAGCATTTTGTTAGCACTGTATTTGTGGAATGTGAGAAAGGATATTTTGGATTACAATGAAGCTTATACTGACAAAGGAAATATACTCAGATGAAAACTACAAACAAGCCTTCTGAGAAACATCTTCAAAATGTGTGAATTCATCTTACAGAGTTACACTGTTCTTTTCATTGAGAAGTTTGCTAACACTGTTTTCTTGGAATTTGCAATAGATTATTTCAGAGCCAATTGAAGCTTGGGATGACAAAGGAAATATCCTCATATAAAAACTAGAAAGAAGATTTCTGAGAAACCGCTTTGTGATGTGTGAAATCATCTCAAAATTACACGATTCTTTTCATAGACCAGTTTGGTAGCAGTGTGCTTTTGGAATCTGAGAAGGTATACATTGTATTGCATTGAAGACTATGGTGACAAATGAAATATCCTTAGATAAAAACTAGAAAGAAACTTTCTGAGAAACTTCTTTGTGATGAGTAAATTCAACTCACAAGTTGCACCTTTCTTTTCATAGAGCAGTTTGCTAACACTGTTTTCCTGTAATCTACAATAGGATATTCTGGAGCACATTGAGGTCTATAGTGTAAAAGGAAACATCCTCAGATAAAAACTAGAAAGAAGCATTCTGAGAAACTGCTTTGTGATGTGTGAATTCACCTCACAGAGTTACACTGTTCTTTTCTTTGAGCAGTCTGCTAACACTGTTTTCTTGGAATCTGTAATAGGATATTTGGGAGCGCATTGAAGCCTATGGTGACAAAGGAAATATCCTCATCCAAAAACTAGAAAGAAGTTTTCTGAGAAAGCTCTTTGTGATGTGTGAATTCATCTCACAGAGTTACAATTTTCTTTTCATGAAGCAGTTTTCTAACACTGTTTTTGTGGAATCTGCAAAGGGATATTTTGAGCACATTGTGACCTATGGTGATAAAGGAAATATCCTCAGATAAAAAAGAAAAAGAAGAGTTCTGAGACAATGCTTTGTGATATGTTAATTCACCTCACAGAGTTACACCATTCTTTTCATGGAGCAGTTCAGTAACTCTGTTTTTGTGGAATTGAGAAGTGATACTTCGCATCACATGGAAGCCTATGGTGAAAAGGATATATCCTCAGATAAAAACTGGAAAGAAGTTTTCTGAGAAAGTACTTTCTGATGTGTTAATTCATCCCACAGAGTTACACCTTTACTTTCATGGAGCAGTTTGCAAACACTGTTTCCCTAGAATCTGCAAAGGGATATTTTTGAGGGCATTGAGGCCTACAGTGAAAAAGGAAACATCCTCAGATAAAAACTAGAAAGAATCTTTCTGAGAAACTGCTTTGTGATGTCTGAGTTCATCTCACAGAGTTACACTTTTCTTTTAATTGAGCAGTCTCCTAACACTCTTTTTGTGGAATCCGCAAAGGGATATTTTGGAGTGAATTGAAAACTATGGTGACAAAGGAAATATCTTCAGACAAAAACTAGAAAGAAGTTTTGTGAGAAAGTTCTTTGTGATGTGTGAATTCACTTCACAGAGTTACACCTTTCATTTTATGGAGAAGTTTTCTAACACTGTTTTTATGGAATCTGCAAAGGGATATTTGAGAGTGCAGTGAGGCCTATAGTGAAATAAGAAATATCCTCAGATAAAAAAGAGATGAAAGCATTCTGAGAAATTGCTTTCTGATGTGTGAATTCATCTCTCAGAGATACACCTTTCTTATGATGGCACAGTTTGTTAACACTGTTTTCATGGAATCTGCAAAGGGATATTTCAGAGTGCTTGAGGCCTATGGTGAAAAAAATATCCTCAGATAAAAACTATAAAGAAGCTTTCTAAGAAACTGCTTTGTGATGTGTGAAATCATCTCACAGAGTTACGCCCTTCTTTCCATGGAGCAGTCTGGTAGCACGCTTTTTGGGGAATCTGAGAAGGGATAATTTGGATCACCTTGAAGCCTATGGTGAAAAAGGAAATATACTCAGATAAAAACCAAAACGAAGTTTTCTGAGAAACTGCTTTGTGATGTGTGAATGCATCTCAAATAGTTACACCATTATTTTAATGGAACAGTTTGCTAACACTGTTTTCCTGGAATCAGCAGTAGGATATTGGGAGCGCATTGAAGCCTATGGTGACAAAAGTAGTATCCTCAGATAACAGCTAGAAAGAAGCTTTCTGAGAAACTGCTTTGTGATGTGTGAATTCATCTCACAGAGTTACAACTTTCTTTTCATTGAGCAGTTTGCTAACACTGTTTTCATGGAATCTGCAAAGGGATATTTGGGAGTGCATTGAGGTCTATGGTGAAAAAGGAAATATCCTCAGATAAAAACTAGAAAGAAGCTTTCTGAGAAACTGCTTTGTGATGTGTGAATTCATCTCACAGAGTTACACTTTTCTTTTCATGGAGCAGTTTGCTAACACTGTTTTCATGGAATCTGCAAAGGGATATTTGGGAGTGCATTGAGGCCTATGGTGAAAAAGGAAATATCCTCAGATAAAAACTAGAAAGAAGCTTTCTGAGAAACTGCTTTGTGATGTGTGAATTCATCTCACAGAGTTACACCATTCTTTTCATTGAGCAGTTTGATAACACTGTTTTCATGGAATCTGCAATAGGATATTTGGGAGTGCATTGAAGCCTATGGTGACAAAGGAAATATCCTCAGACAAAAACCAAAAAGAAGCTTTCTGAGAAACTGCTTTGTGATGTGTGAATTCATCTCACAGGGTTACACTGTACTTTTCATTGAGCAGTTTGCTAATACTGTTTACTTGGAATCAGCAATGGGATATTTTGGAGCACACTGAAGCTTATGGTGAGAAAGGAAACATCCTCAGACAAAAGCCTGAAAGAAGCTTTCTGAGAAAATGCTTTCTGATGGGTGAATTTATCTCACAAATTACACCTCAGTTTTCATGGAGCAGTTTGCTAACACTATTTTCCTGGAATCTGCAAAGGGATATTCATGAGCACATTGAAGCCTATGGTGGAAAAGGAAATATCCTCAGACAAAAATTAGAAAGAAGATTTATGAGAAACTGCTTTGTGATTTTTGAACTCATCACACAGAGTTACATGATTCAATTCATGGAGCAGTTTGGTAGCACTGTTTTTGGGTAATCTGAGAAGGGAGATTTTGGATCTCATTGTAGCCTATGGTGACAAAGGAAATATCCTCAGATAAAGATTAGAAAGAAGCTTTCTGAGAAACCGCTTTGTGATGCGTGAATTCATTTTACAGAATTACACCGTTCATTTCATTCGGCAGTTTGCTAACACTGTTTTCGTGGAATCTGCAAGGGATGTTTGGGAGTGCATTGAGGCTGATGGTGAAAAAGGAAATCTCAGATAAAAACTAGAAAGAAGCTTTCTGAGAATTTGCTTTGTGATGTGTGAATTCATCTCACAAGGTTACACTTTTCTTTTCAGTGAGCAGTTTGCTAACAATGTTTCCTTGGAATCTGCATTGGGATATTTCGAGTGCATTGAAGCCTAGGGTGACAAACGAAATATCATCATATAAAAGCTAGGAAGCTTTCTGAGAAAGTTATTTGTGTTATGTGAATTCATCTCACAGATTACACTTTTTTTTTTGATGGAGCAGTTTAGTAGCACTGTTTTAGAGGAATCTGAGAAGGCATATTTTGGATGGGATTGAAGCCTATGGTGAAAAAGGAAATATCCTCAAATAAAAACTAGGAAGAAGCTTTCTGAGAAACTGCTTTTGGTGATGTCTGAATTCATCTCACAGGGTTACACCTTTGTTTTCGTGGAACAGCTTGCTAACACTGTTTTCGTGGAATCTGCCAAGGGATATTTAGGACTGCATTGAGGCCTATAGTGAGAAAAGAATTATTCTCAGTTAAAAACTAGAAAGAAACTTTATAAGGAACTGCTTTGTTATGGGTGAATTCATCTCACAGAGCTACACCTTTCTTTCCATGGAGCAGATTGGAAACACAGTTTTCCTGGAATCTGCAAAGGGATATTTGCAAGCACATTGAGGCCTATACTGAAAAAGGAAATATCCTCATAGAAAAACGAGAATGAAACTTTCTGAGAAACTGCTTAGTTATGTGTGCTTTCACATCACATACTTACATTATCCTCTTCATTGAGCAGTTTGCTAACACTGTTTTTGTGGAAACTGTAATAGCAAATTTGGGAGTGCATTGAAGCCTAGGGTGACAAAGGAATATCATCATTTAATAACTAGAAAGAAGCTTTCTGAGAAACTGCATTGTGATGTGTGAATTCATCTCACAGAGTTACACTTTATTCTTTTCTTTGAGCTGTTTGATAACACTGTTTTGGTGGAATATGCAGTAGGATATTTGTTAATGCATTGAAGCCTATGGTGACAAAGGAAATATCCTCAGATAAAAACTAGAAAGAAGCTTTCTGAGAAAGTTCTTTGTGATGTGTGAATTCATCTCACAGAGTTACACCTTTCTTTTCATGGAGCAGTTTGCTAACACTGTTTTCATGGAATCTACAAAGGGATATTTGGGAGTGCATTGAGGCCTATGGTGAAAAAGGAAATATCCTCAGATAAAAACTAGAAAGAAGCTTTCTGAGAAACTGTTTTGTGATGTGTGAATTCATCTCACAGAGTTACACTGTTCTTTTCATTGAGCAGTTTGCTAACACTGTTTTCTTGGAATCTGCAATGGGATATTTCAGAGCACATTGAAGCTTATGGTGACAAAGGAAATATCCTCAGACAAAAACTAGAAAGAAGCTTTCTGAGAAACTGCTTTGTGATTTGTGAATTCATCTCACAGAGTTACACCTTTCTTTTCATGGAGCAGTTTGCTAACACTGTTTTCATGGAATCTGCAAAGGGATATTTGGGAGCACATTGAGGCCTATAGGGACGAAAGAAATGTCCTAAGATAAAAACTAGAAAGAAGCTTTATGAAAAACTGCTTTGTGATGTGTGAATTAATCTCACAGAGTACATCGTTGTTTTCATTGAGCAGTTTGCTAACACTGTTTTCATGCAATCTGCAAAGGGTTTTTCGGAGTGCATTGAGGCCTATGCTGAAAAAGGAAATATCCTCAGATAAAAACTGGAAGGAAGCTTTCTGAGAAACTGTTTCTGATGTGTGAATTCATTTTGCAGAGTTACACCATTCTTTTCATGGAGCAAGTTGGTAGCACTGTTTTTGGAGAATCTGAGAAGGGATATTTTGGTTCGCATTGAAGCCTATGGTTTAAAGGAAATCACCTCAGATAAAAAATGGAAAGAAGCTTTGGGAGAAACTGCTTTGTGATGTGTGAATTCATCCATCAGAGTTACATTTTTCTTTTCTTGAAGCAGTTTGCTAAAACTGTTTTCGTGGAATCTGCAATGGGATATTACGGAGTGCCTTGAAACTTATGGTGACAAAGTAAATATCCTCATAAAAAACTAGAAGGAAACTTTCTGAGAAACTGCTTTGTGATGTGTGAATTCGTCTCACAGAGTTACACATTTCTTTTCATTGAGTAGTTTGCTAACACTGTTTTCTTGGAGTCTGCAATGGGATATTTCATAGCACATTGATGCTTATGGTGCCAAGGAAATATCCTCAGATACAAACTAGAAAACTTTCTGAGAAACTGCTTTGTGATGTGTGAATTTACCTCACAGATGTACACAATTCCTTTCATGGATCACTTTGGTAGCACTGTTTTTGGAGAATCTGAGAAGGGATATTTCAGATTGCATAGAAGCCTACGGTGACAAAGGAAATATCCTCAGATAAAAACTACAAATAATCTTTCTGAGAAATCTCTTTGTGATTTGTGAACTCATCTCACAGAGTTACACTGTTCTTTTCATTGAGCAGTTTGATAACACTGTTTTCATGGAATCTGCAAATAAATATTTAGGAGAACATTGAAGCCTATGGTGACAAGGAAATAATCTCAGACAAAAACTGAAAAGAAGCTTTCTGAGAAAGTGCTTTGTGATGCGTCAATTTACTGCACAGAGTTACACTGTTCTTTTCATTGAGCAGTTTGTTAACACTGTTTTCTTGGAATCTGCAATCTGATGTTTCATAGTGCATTGACGTCTATGATGACAAAGGAAATATCTTCAGACAAAAACTACAAAAGTTACTGAGAAACTGCTTTGTGATTTGTTAATTCATCTCTCAGAGTTACACGATTCTTTTCATGCAGAAGTTTGGTAACACTGTTTTGGGGAATATGAGATGGGATATTTGGAATACATTGAAGCCTATGGTTTAAAAGGAAATATCCGCATATAAAAACTAGAAAGAAACTTTCTGAGAAACTGCTTTTTGATTCATCTGACAGAGTTACACTTTTCTTTGCATTGAGCAGTTTGGTAACACTGTTTATGTAGAATCTGAAATAGGATATTTGGATCTCATTGAAGCTTATGGAGTCAAAGTAAATATCCTCAGACAAAAACTAGAAAGAAGTTTCTGACAAACTGCTTTCTAATTTGTGAATTCATCTCACAGAGTTACAATTTCCTTTCATGGAGCAGTTTGTTAGCACTGTTTTTGGGGAATCTGAGAAGGGATATTTTGGATCACATTGAAGCCTGTGGTGCTAAAAAAAATCCTCAGATAAAAACTAGAAAGAAGCTTTCTGAGAAACTGCTTTGTGATGTGTACAATTCATCTAACAGAGAGACACGATTCTTTTCATGGATCTCTTTGGTAGCACGGTTTTTGGGGAATCTGAGAATGGATATTTTGGATCGTGTTGAAGCCACTGGTGACAATAGAAATATCCTCAGTTAAAAACCAGAAAGAAGCTTTCTGTGAATCTGCTTTGTGATATGTGAATTCATCTCACCGAGTTACACCATTCTTGTAACAGAGCGATGTGCTAACACTGCTTTTGTGGAATCTGCAATACGATGTTTGGGAGCGCATTGAAGGCTATGGTGACAAAGGATATATCCTCAGATAAAAACTAGAAAGAACATTTCTGAGCAACTGCTTTGTGATGTGTGAATTCATCTCACAGAGTTACACATTTCTTTTCATGGAGCAGTTGAATAACACTGTTTTCATGGACTCTGCAAGGGATTTCTGGAAGTGCATTCAGGCCTGTGGTTAAATAGGAAATATCCTCAGAAAAAAAATAGAAGGAAGCTTTCTGAGAAACTGCTTTGTGATGTGTGAATTCATCTCACAGAGTTACACTGTTCTTTTCATTGAGCAGTTTGTTAACACTGTTTTCTTGGAATCTGCAATGGGATATTTTGGAGTGCATTGAAGCTTATGGTGACAAAGGAAATATCCTCAGACAAAAACTAGAAAGAAGCTTTCTGAGAAACTGCTTTGTGATTTGTGAATTCATCTCACAGAGTTACACGATTCTTTTCATGGAGCAGTTTGGTAGCACTGTTTTGGGGAATCTGAGAAGGGATATTTTGGATTGCATTGAAGCCTATGGTGACAAAGGAAATATCCTCAGATAAAAACTAGAAAGAAGCTTTCTGAGAAAGTTCTTTGTGATGTGTGAATTCATCTCACAGAGTTACACTACTCTTTTCATTGAGCAGTTGGATAACACTTTTTTCGTGGAATCTGTAATAGGGTATTTGAGAGTGCATGGAAGCCTATGGTGACAAAGGAAATATCCTCAGATAAAAACTAGAAAGAAGCTTTCTGAGAAAGTTCTTTGTGATGTGTGAATTCATCTCACAGAGTTACACCTTTCTTTTCATGGAGCAGTTTGCTAACACTGTTTTTGTGGAATCTGCCAATGGGTATTTGAGAGCACATTGAGGCCTATGGTGAAAAAGGAAATATCTTCAGATAAAAACTAGAAAGAAGATTTCTGAGAAACTACTTTTTGATGTGTGAATTGATCTCACAGAGTTATACTGTTCTTTTCAATGAGCAGTTTACTAACACTGTTTTCTTGGAATCTGCACTAGGATATTTCAGAGCACATTGAAACCTATGGTGACAAAGAAATATCCTCAGATAAAAAATTAGAAAGAAGCCTCCTGAGAAAGTTCTTTGTCACGTTTGAACTCATCTCACAGAGTTACACCATTGCTTTCATTGAGCAGTTTGATAACACTGTTTTTGTGGTATGGCAATAGGATATTTGGGAGCACATGAGAGCCTATGGTGAGAAAGGAAATATCCTCTGACAAAAACTAGAAAGAAGCTTTCTGAGAAACTGGTTTGTGATGTATGAATTCATCTCACAGAGTTACTTGCTTCTCTTCATGGGGCAGTTTGCTAACATTGTGTTCCTGGAATCTGCAAAGAGATATTTGAGAGTGAATTGAGGCCTATGATGACAAGGAATATATCCTCAGATAAAAACTAGAAAGAAGCGTTCTGAGAAACTGCTTTGTGATTTGTGAATTCGTCTCACTGGGTTACATGATTCTTTTCATGGAGCATTTTGGTAGCACTGTTTTTGGTGAATCTGAGAGGGAATATTTTGGATCACATTAAAGACTATGGTGACAAAGGAAATAAAATCAGATAAAAACTACAAAGAAGCTTTCTGAGAAACTTCTTTGTAATGTGTGAACTCATCTCACAGAGTTAAACAATTCTTTTCTTGGAGTAGTTTTCTAACACTGTTTTGTGGAATCTGCAGTAGGATATTTTGGAGCACATTGAAGACTACGGTGAAAAAGGCAATATCCTCAGACAAAATTCAAAAAGAAACTTTCTGAGAAACTTCTTTGTGATGTGTGAATTCATCTCACAAATTTACACCTTTTTTTTCATGGAGCAGTTTGCTATCACTGTTTTCGTGGAATCTGCAAAAGAATATTTGAGATCACATTGAAGCCTAGTGTGACAAAGGAAATATCCTCAGATAAAAATTAGAAAGAAGCTTTCGAGAAAGTTATTTGTGATGTGTGAATATATCTTACAGAATTACACCTTTATTTTCATGGAGCAGTTTTCCAACACTGTTTTTGTGTAATCAGCAAAGGATATTTTGGATCACATTGAAGCCTATGGTGACAAAGGAAATATCCTCAGATAAAAACTAGAAAGAAGCTTTCTGAGAAAGTTCTTTGTGATGTGTGAATTCATCTCACAGAGTTACACCTTTCTTTTCATGGAGCAGTTTGCTAACACTGTTTTTGTGGAATCTGCGATAGGATATTTGCATTGAAACCTATGTTGAAAAAGGAAATATCCTCAGAGAAAAACTAGAAAGAAGCTGTCTGAGAAACTTCTTTGTGATGTGTGAATTCGTCCCACAGAGTTACAACACTCTTTTCTTGGAGCAGTTTGGTAGCACTGTTTTTAGGGAATCTGCAAATTGATATTTGGGAGCACATTTAGGCATACAGTGAAAAAGGAAATACCCTCACATAAAAACTATAAGGAAGCTTTCTAAGAAAATGCTTTGTGATGTGTGAATTTATCTCACACGGTTCCACCATTCTTCTCCTTGAGCAGTTTGATAACACTGTTTTCGTGGAATATGCATCAGGACATTTGGAAGCGCATTGAAGCCTATGGTGAAAAAGAAATATCCTCAGATAATAACTAGAAAGAAGTTTTCTGAGAAACTGTTTTGTGATTTGTGAATTCATCTCACAGAATTACACTTTCTTTTCCTTTAGCAGTTTGTTAACACTGTTTTGTGGAAACTGCAAAGGGATATTTGCGAACGCCTTCACTCCTATAGTGAAAAAGGAAATATTCTCAGATAAAAACTAGAAAGAAGCTTTCTGAGAAAGTTCTTTGTGTTGTGTGAATTCACCTCCCAGAGCTACACCTTTCTTTTCATTGGGTAGTTTGCTAACACTGCTTTGGGAATCTGAGAAGGATATTTGGAGCATTGAGGCCTATGGTGGAAAAGGAAATATCCCGAGATAAAAACTAGAAAGGTTACTGAGAACTTTCTTTGTGATGGCTGAATTCATCACACAGTGTTACAACTTTATTTTCTTTGAGCAGTTTGGTAACACTGTTTTTATGCAATCTGCAAAGGGATTTTGTTAACACATTGAGACTTATAGTGAAAAGGAAAAAATCCTCAGATAAAAACTAGAAAGAAACTTTTGAGAAACAGCTTTGTGATATGTGAATTTATGTCACAGAGTTACACCACTCTTTTCATAGAGCACTTTGGTAGAACTCTTTTTGTGGAATCTGAGAAGGGATATTTTGTACAGCACTGAAGCCTATGGTGAGAAAGGAAATATCCTCAGATAAAAACTAGAAAGAAGCTTTCTAGGAAACTGCTTTGTGATTTGTGAATTCATCTCACAGAGTAACAAGACTATTTTCATGGAGCAGTTTGGTAGCACTGTTTTGGGGAATCTGAGAGGAATATTTGTGAGAACATTGAGGCCTATAATGAAAAGGAAATACCCTTAGATAAAAACTAGAAAGAAACTTTCTGAGAAACTGCTTTGCAATGTGTGAATTTATCTCACAGAGTTACACTATTATTTTCATTGAGCAGATTGATAACACTGTTCTGAGGAATCTGAGAAGGATATGTGGAGCACATTGAGGCCTATGGTGAAAAAGAAAGTATTCTCAGATAAAAACTAGAAAGAAACTTTCTGAGAAACTGCTTTGTGATGTGTGAATTCATCTCACAGAGTTACACCATTCTTTTCATTGAGCAGTTTGATAACACTGTTTTCATGGAATCTGCAATAGGATACTTGGGATCACATTGAAGCCTATGGTGACAAAGGAAATATCCTCGGATAAAAACTAGAAATAAGCTTTCTGAGAAACTGCTTTGTGATGTAGGACTTCATCTCACAGAGATACACCATTCTTTTCATTGAGCAGTTAGCTAACACTGTTTTCTTGGAATCTGCAAGGGGATATTTGGGAACGCATTGAGGCCTATGGTGAAAAAGGAAATATCCTCAGATAAAAACTAGAAAGAAGCTTTCTGAGAAACTGCTTTGTGATATGTGAATTCATCTCACAGAGTTACACCATTCTTTTCATGGAGCAGTTTGGTAGCACTGTTTTTGGGGAATCTGAGAAGGGATATTTTGGATCACATTGAAGCCTATGGTGACAAAGGAAATATCCTCAGATAAAAACTAGAAAGAAGCTTTCTGAGAAACTGCTTTGTGATGTGTGAATTCATCTCACAGAGTTACACTGTTCTTTTCATTGAGCAGTTTGATAACACTGTTTTCTTGGAATCTGCAATAGGATATTTGGGAGTGCATTGAAGCCTATGGTGACAAAGGAAATATCCTCAGATAAAAACTAGAAAGAAGCTTTCTGAGAAACTGCTTTGTGATGTGTGAATTCATCTCACAGAGTTACACCTTTCTTTTCATGGAGCAGTTTGCTAACACTGTTTTCGTGGAATCTGCAAAGGGATATTTGGGAGCACATTGAGGCCTATGGTGAAAAGGAAATATCCTCAGATAAAAACTAGAAAGAAGCTTTCTGAGAAACTGTTTTGTGATGTGTGAATTCATCTCACAGAGTTACACTGTTCTTTTCATTGAGCAGTTTGCTAACACTGTTTTCTTGGAATCTGCAATGGGATATTTTGGAGCACATTGAAGCTTATGGTGACAAAGGAAATATCCTCAGACAAAAACTAGAAAGAAGCTTTCTGAGAAACTGCTTTGTGATGTGCTAATTCATCTCACAGAGTTATACCATTCTTTTCATGGAGCAGTTTGGTAGCACTGTTTTTGGGAATCTGAGAAGGGATATTTTGGATCACATTGAAGCCTATGGTGACAAAGGAAATATCCTCAGATAAAAACTAGAAAGAAGCTTTCTGAGAAACTTCTTTGTGATGTGTGAATTCATCTCACAGAGTTACACCTTTCTTTTCATGGAGCAGATTGGTAGCACTGTTTTTGGGGTATCTGAGAGGGATATTTTGGATCACATTGAATCCTATAGAGACAAAGGAAATATCCTCAGATAAAAACTAGAAAGAAGCTTTCTGAGAAACTGCTTTGTGATCTGTGAATTCATCTCACAGAGTTACACTGTTCTTTTCATTGAGCAGTTTGCTAACACTGTTTTCTTGGAATCTGCAATGGGATATTTTGGAGTGCATTGAAGCCTATGATGACAGAGGAAATATCCTCAGATGAAAATCAACAAGAAGCTTTCTGAGAGAATGCCTTGTGATATTTGAATTGAACTCACAGAGTTACACTGTTCTTTACATTGTGCAGTTTACTAATACTGTTTTCTTGGAATCTGCAAAGGGATATTTGGGAGTGTATTGAAGACTATGTTGAAAAAGGAAATATCCTCAAATAATAATTAGAAAGAAGCTTTCTGATAAACTGCTTTGTTATGTTTGAATTCATCTCACAGAGTTACACCATTCTTTTCATTGAGCAGTCTGATAACACTGGTTTTGTGAAATCTGTAATAGGATACTTAGGAGCACATTGAAGCCTATGGTGACAAAGGAAATATCCTCAGATAAAAACCAAAAAGAAGCTTTCTGAGAAACTGCTTTGTGATGTGTGAATTCATCTCACAGAGTTACACCATTCTTTTCATTGAGCAGTTTGTTAACACTGTTTTCTTGGAATCTGCAAAGGGATATTTTGTAGCACATCGAGGCTTATAGTGAATAAAGAAATATCCTCAGTTAAAACTAGAAAGGAACTTTCTGAGAAACTGTTTTGTGATGTGTGAACTCATCTCACAGAGTTAAAGCTTTCTTTTCATGGAGCCGTGCTGCAGCACTGTTGTTGAGGAATCTGAGAAGGGATACTTGGAATTGCATTGAAGCGTATGATGACAAAGGAAATATCCTCAGATAAAACTAGAAAGAAGCTTTCTGAGAAAGTTCTTTGTGATGTGTGAATTCATCTCACAGAGTTACACCTTTCTTTTCATGGAGCAGTTTGCTAACACTGTTTTCATGGAATCTGCAAAGGGATATTTGGGAGTGCATTGAAGCTTATGGTGACAAAGGAAATATCCTCAGATAAAAACTAGAAAGAAGCTTTCTGAGAAACTGCTTTGTGATGTGTTAATTCATCTCACAGAGTTACATGATTCTTTTCATGGATCAGTTTGGTAGCACTGTTTTTGGGGAATCTGAGAAGGGATATTTTGGATTGCATTGAAGTCTTTGGTGACAAAGGAAATATCCTCAGATAAAACTAGAAAGAAGCTTTCTGAGAAACTTCTTTGTGATGTGTGAATTCATCTCACAGAGTTACACCTTTCTTTTCATGGAGCAGTTTGCTAACACTGTTTTCATGGAATCTGCAAAGGGATATTTGGGAGTGCATTGAGGCCTATGGTGAAAAAGGAAATATCCTCAGATAAAAACTAGAAAGAAGCTTTCTGAGAAACTGCTTTGTGATGTGTGAATTCATCTCACAGAGTTACACTGTTCTTTTCATTGAGCAGTTTGCTAACACTGTTTTCTTGGAATCTGCAATGGGATATTTTGGAGTGCATTGAAGCTTATGGTGACAAAGGAAATATCCTCAGATAAAAACTAGAAAGAAGCTTTCTGAGAAACTGTTTTGTGGTTTATGAATTCATCTCACAGTGTTACATGATTCTTTTCATGGAGCAGTTTGGCAGCACTGTTATGCAAAATCTGAGAAGGGATGATTTTGTTAACATTGAGGCCTATGGTGACAAAGGAAATATCCTCAGATAAAAACTGGAAAGAAGCTTTCTGAGAAACTGCTTTTGATGTGTGAATTCATCTTACAGAGTTACACCATTCCTCTCAATGATCGGTTTGATAACACTGTTTTTGTGGAATCTGAAATAGGATATTTTTGAGTGCATTGCAGCCTATGGTGATAAAGGAAATATCCTTAGATTAAAAACTAGAAAGAAACTTTCTGAGAAAGTTCTTTGTGATGTGTAAATTCATCTCACAGAATTACACCTTTCTTTTCATGGAGCAGTTTGCAAACACTGTTTTCCTGGAATCTGCAAAGGGATATTTGGGAGTGCTTTGAAGCATATGGTGAAAAAGGAAATATCCTCAGATAAAACTAGAAAGAAACTCTCTGAGAAACTGCTGTGTGATTTGTATATTCATCTCACAGAGTAACATCTTTCTTTTCATTGAGCTGCTTGCTAACACTGTTTTTGTGATGTGTGAATTAATCTCAGAGTTACACCACGGTTTTCATGGAGCAGTTTGGTAGCACTGTTTTTGGGGAATCTGAGAAAGAATATTTTGAATTGCATTGAAGCCTATGATGAAAAAGGAAATATCTTCCGTTCAAAACTGGAAGAAAGCTTTCTGAGAAACTGCTCTGTGTTCTGTTAATTCAGCTCATAGAGTTACACTGTTCTTTTCACTGACCAGTTTGCTAACACTGTTTTTTTGGAATCTGCAATGGGATATTTTAGACCGCATTGAAGCTTATGGTGACAAAGAAAATATCCTCAGACAAAAACTAGAAGGAAGCTTTCTGAGAAACTGCTTTGTGATTTCTGAATTCATATCACAGAGTTACATGATTCCTTTCATGGAGCAGTTTGGTAGTACTGTTTTTGGGGAATCTGAGAAGGAATATTTTGGATTGCATTGAAACATACGGTGACAAAGAAAGTATCTTTATATAAAAACTAGAAGGAAGCTTTCTGAGAAACTGCTTTGTGATATGTTAATTCATCTCACAGAGTTACACCTTTTTTTTTTTCATTTAGCACTTTGGTGGCACTGTTATTGTTTAATATGAGAGGCATATTTTGGATCACATTGAAGCCTATGGTGACAAAGGAAATACCTTCAGGTAAGTACTAGAAAGACGCTTTCTGAGAAAATTTTTTTTGATGTGTGAAATCATCTCACAGAGTTACACCTTTCTTTTCATGCAGCTGTTTGATAACACTCTGTTACTGGTATGTGCAATAGGATATTTGAGAGCACATTGAAGCCTATGGTGAAAATAAATATCCTCAGATAAAAACTAGAAAGAAGCTTTCTGAGAAACTGTTTTGTGATGTGTGAATTCATCTCACAGAGTTACACTGTTCTTTTCATTGAGCAGTTTGCTAACACTGTTTTCATGGAATCTGCAATAGGATATTTGGTAGCACATTGAAACTTTTGGTGGCAAAGAAAATAGCCTTAGATAAAAACTAGAAATAAGCTTTCTGAGAAACTGCCTTGTGATTTGTGAATTTACTCACGGAGTTACACCATTCTCTTCATTGAGCTGTTTGAAAACACTATTTTAGTGGAATCTGCAAGGGAATATTTGGAAGCACATTGAGGTCTATGGTGAAAAAGGAAATATCCTCAGATAGAAACTAGAAAGAAGCTTTCTGAGAAAGTGCTTTGTGAAGGGTGAATTCATCTCACAGAGCTACATTGTGCTTTTCTTTGAGCTGTTTGATAACACTGTTTTGTGGAGTCTGCAATAGGATATTTGGGAGTGCTTTGAAACCTATGATGACAAAGGAAACATCCTCAGAAAAAAAGTTAAAAGAAGCTTTCTGAGAAACTGCTTTGTGATGGGTGAATTCATCTTACAGAGTTACACCATTCTTTTCATGGAGCAGTTTGCTGACACTGTTTTCATGGAATCTGCAATGTTATATTCTGGAGCACATTGAGGCCTTTTGTGAAAAAGGAATTATCCTCATATACAAAGTAGAAAGAAGCTTTCTGAGAAACCGCTTTGTGATATTTTAATTCATCGCACAGAGTTACACGATTCTCTTCATGGATCAGTTTGTTACCACTGTTTTCTTGGAATCTTCGATAGGATATTTTGGATGGCATTGAAGCCTATGGTGAAAAAGAAAATATCCTCAGGTAAAAACTAGAATGAAGCCTTCTGAGAAATGACTTTGTGATATGTGAATTCATCTCAAATCGTTACACCTTTCTTTTCATGGAGCAGTTTGCTAACACTGTTTTGGGAATCTGAGAAGGATATTTGAGCATTGAAGCCTACAGTGGAAAGGGAAATATCCACATACAAAAACTAGAAAGAAGCTTTCTGAGAAAATGCTTTGTGATGTGATAATTCAACTCACAGAGTTACATGATTCTTTCTATGGAGCAGTTTGGTAGCACTGTTTTGGGGGGAATCTGAGAAGGGATATTTTTGATCACATTGAAGCCTATCGTGACAAAGGAGATATCCTCAGATAAAAACTAGAAAGAATCTTTCTGAGAAACTGCTTTTTGATGTGTGAATTCATCTCACAGAGTTACACTGTTCTTTTCATTGAGCAGTTTGCTAACACTGTATTCTTGGAATCTGCAAAGGGATATTTTGGAGTGCATTGATGCTTATGGTGTTAAAAGGAAATATCCTCAGATAAAAACTAGAAAGAAGCTTTCTGAGAAACTGCTTTGTGATGTGTGAATTCATCTCACAGAGTTACACTGTTCTTTTCATTGAGCAGTTTGCTAACACTGTTTTCTTGGAATCTGCAATGGGATATTTTGGAGCACATTGAAGCTTATGGTGACAAAGGAAATATCCTCAGACAAAAACTAGAAAGAAGCTTTCTGAGAAACTGCTTTGTGATTTGTGAATTCATCTCACAGAGTTACACAATTCTTGTGATGTGTGAATTCATCTCACATTGTTACCTTTCTTTTCATGGAGCAGTTTGGTAGCACTGTTTTGGAATCTGCAAGGATATTTGGAGTGCATTGAAGCCTATGGTGAAAAATATCCTCATATTAAAACTAGAATGAACCTTTCTGAGAAACTGCTTTGTTTTGTGTTAATTCGTCTCACAGAGATACATGATTCTTTTCATGCATCAGTTTGCTAGCACTGGTTTTGGGGAATCTGAAAGGATATTTGGAGCATTGAGCCTATGGTGAAAAGTAAATGTCCTCAGATAAAAGCTAGAAACTAGCTTTCTGAGAAAGTTCTTTGTGATATGTGAACTTATCTCAGAGTTACACTTTTCATGGAGCAGTTTTAACACTGTTTTGGAATCTGCAAGGATATTTGAGTGCATTGAAGCTATGGTGAAAAATATCCTCAGATAAAACTAGAAAGCTTTCTGAGAAACTTTGTGATGTGAATTCATCTCACAGAGTTACACATTCTTTTCATGAGCAGTTTGCTAACACTGTTTTGGAATCTGCAAAGGATATTTGAGTGCATTGAAGCTTATGGTGACAAAAGGAAACATCCTCAGACAAAAACTAGAAAGAAGCTTTCTATGAAACTGCTTTCTGGTTTGTGAATTCATCTCACAGATTTACATGATTCTTTTCGTGGAGCATCTTGCTAGCACTGTTTTTGGAGTATCTGAGAAGAGCTATTTTGGATAGCATTGAAACCTATGGTGACAAAGGGAATATTCTCAGATAAAAACTAGAAAGAAGATTTCTGAGAAAGTTCTTTGTGATGTGTGAATTCATCTCACAGAGTTACACCTTTCTTTCCATGAAGCAGTTTTCTAACACTGTTTTCGTGGAATCTGCAGAGGGATATTTGGGCGCACATTGAGGCTTATAGTGAAAAAGGAAATATCCTCAGATAAAAACTGGAAAGGAGCTTTCTGAGAAGCAGTTTTGTGATGTGTGAATTCATCTTGCAGAGTTATACCTCTGATTTCATTGAGCGGTCTATTATCACTGTCTTTGTGGAATCTGACAAGGGATACATTGGATCACAATGAAGCTATGGTGACAAAGGAAATATCCTCAGACAAAAACCAAAAGGAAGCTTTCTGTGAAACTACTTTGTGATGCATGAATTCATCTCACAAAGTTACACCATTGTTTCCTTTGAGAAGTTTGATAACGCTGTTCTTGTGGAATTGGCAAAGGGATATTTGGAAGCCCATAGAGGGCTATGGTGAAAAAGGAAATATCTTCCGTTCAAAACTGGAAAGAAGCTTTCTGAGAAACTGCTCTGTGTTCTGTTAATTCATCTCACAGAGTTACACTGCTCTTTCATGGAGTAGTTTGCTAGCACTGTTTTTGTGAAATCTGAGAAGGGATATTTTAGATCTCTTTGCAGCCTATGGTGACAAAGGAAATATCCTCAGATTAAAACTAGAAAGAAGCTTTCTGAGAAACTGCTCTGTGTTCTGTTAATTCATCTCACAGAGTTACATCTTTCCCTTCAAGAAGCCTTTCGCTAAGGCTGTTCTTGTGGAATTGGCAAAGGGATATTTGGAAGCCCATAGAGGCCTATGGTGAAAAAGGAAATATCTTCCGTTCAAAACTGGAAAGAAGCTTTCTGAGAAACTGCTCTGTGTTCTGTTAATTCATCTCACAGAGTTACATCTTTTCATGGAGCCGTTTGCTAACACTGTTTTGTGGAATCTGAGAAGGATATTTGGAGCACATTGAAGCCTATGTTGACAAAGGAAATATCCTCAGATAAAACTTCATAAAACTTTCTGAGAAACTTCTTTGTGATGTATGTATTCATATCTTAGAGTAACACCTTTCTTTTCATGCAGCAGTTTGCTGACACTGTTTTGTGGAATCTGCCACAGGATATTTTGGAGCACTTTGAGGCCTATGGTGGAAAAGGAAATATCCACTAGAAAGAAGCTTTCTGAAAAACTGCTTTGTGAATTGTGAATTCATCTCAGAGAGTTACACCTTTCTTTTCATGAGGCAGTTTGATAACACTATTTTCCTGGAATCTGTAATAGGATATTTGGAAGCACATTGAAGCCTATGGTGTCAAAGAAATATCATCAGATAAAAACAAAAAGCATTCTGAGAACCCACTTTTTGATGTGTTAGTTGATCTCACAGAGTTACACAATTCTTTGCATGGATCATTTGGTAGCACTCTTTTTGGAATCTGAAGGATATTTGGAGCACATTGAGGCCTAGAGTGAAAAAGGAAATATCCTCAGATAAAAACTAGAAAAAAGAGTTCTGAGAAACTACTTTGTGTTGTGTGAATTCATCTCACAGAGTTACACCATTCCTATCATTGAGCAGTTGGCTAACACTGTTTTCTTGGAATATGCAACGGGATATTTCAGGGATCATTGAAGCTTAGGGTGACAAAGAAATTATCCTCAGACAAAAACTAGAAAGAAGGTTTCTGAGAAACTGCTTTGTGATTTTTGAATGAATCTCACAGAGTTACATGTTTCTTTTCATAGAGTAGTTTGGTTACACTGTCTTTCGGGAATCTGAGAAGGATATTTGGATTGCATTGAGCCTAAGGTGACAAAGGAAATATCCTCAGATAAAAACGAGAAAGAAGATTTCTGAGAAAGATCTTTGTGATGTGTGAATTCATCTCACAGAGTTACACCTTTCTTTTCATTGAGCAGTTTGCTGACATCATTTTCGTGGAGTCTGCAAAGGGATATTTGGGGGCTCATTGAGGCTTATAGTGCAAAAGGAAATATCCCCAGCTAGAAACTAGAGAGAAGCTTTCTGAGAAACATCTTTGTGATATGTGAATTCATCTCAGAGAGTTACACCATTCTTTTCATGGAACAGCTTGGTAGCACTGTTTCTGGGGAGTCTGAGAAGGAATATTTTGGATTGGATTGAAGTCTTTGGTGACAAAGAAAATAACTTCAGATCAAAACTAGAAAGAAGCTTTCTGAGAAACTTCTTTGTAATGTGTGAACTCATCTCACAGAGTTAAACAATTCTTTTCTTGGAGTAGTTTTCTAACACTGTTTTGTGGAATCTGCTATAGGATATTTGGGAGTGCATTGAGGCCTATAGTGAAAAAAGAAACATCCTCAGATAAAAAATACAAATAAGCTTTCTGAGAAACTGCTTGGTGATGCGTGAATTCATCTTACAGTGTTACACTTTCTTTTCTTGGAGTAGTTTTCTAACACTGTTTTCGTGGAATCTGCAGTAGGATATTTTGTATCGCATTGAAGCCTATGGTGACAAAAGAAATATCCTCAGACAAAAGGTAGAGAGAAGCTTTCTGAGAAAGGACTTTGCTTTGTGTAAAATCATCTCATAGAGTTACACCTCAATTTTCATGGAACAGTTTGCTTACACTGTTTTAGTGGAATCTGCAAAGAGATATTTGAGAGAGCATTGAGGCCTATGGTGAGAAAGGAAATATCCTCAGCCAAAACTAGAAGGAAACTTTCTGAGAAACTGTTTTGTGATGTGTGAATTCATCTCACAGAGTTACACTGTTCTTTTCATGGAGCAGTTTGCTAACACTGTCTTATTGGAATCTGCAGTGGGATATTTCTGAGCACATTGAAGCTTACATTGAAAAAGGAAATATTCTCAGACAAAAAATAGAAAGAAGCTTTCTGAGAAACTGCTTTTTAATTTGTGAATTCATCTCACAGAGTTACAGCATACTTTTCATGGAGCAGTTTGGTAGCACTGTTTTTGGGGAATCTGAGAAGGGATCAATTGAATTGCATTGAAGACTATGGTGACAAAGGAAATATCCTCAGATAAAAACTAGAAAGAAGCTTTCTGAGAAACTGCTTTGTGATGTGTGAATTTATCTCACAGAGTTACACCTTTCTTTTCATGGAGCAGTTTGCTAACACTGTTTTCATGGAATCTGCAAAGGGATATTTGGGAGTGCATTGAGGCCTATGGTGAAAAAGGAAATATCCTCAGATAAAAACTAGAAAGAAACTTTCTGAGAAACTGCTTTGTGATGTTTGTATTCATCTCACAGAATTCCATGATTCTTTTCTTGGGGGAGTTTGCTAACTCATTTTTCGTGGAATCAACAATCGGATACTTGGGATCACATTGAAGCCTATGGTGACAAAAGACATAGCCTCAGACAAAAAATAGAAAGAAGCTTTCTGACAACCTGCTTTAGGGTTTTTGAATTGATCTCATAGAGTTACATGATTCTTTTCATGGAGCAGTGTGGTAGCACTTTTTTTGGGAAATCTGAAGAAGGATATTTGGGAGTTCATTGAAGAATATGGTGACAAAGGAAATATCCCCAGACAAAAACCAGAAAGAAGATTTCTGAGAAACTGGTTTGTGATGTGTGAATTCATCTCACAAGAGTTACAACGTTATTTTCTTGGAGTAATGTGATAACACTGTTTATGTGGAATCTGCAATAATATATTTGGGAGCTCACTGAAGCCTATGGTGACAAATGAAATATTCTCAGATAAAAACCAAAAAGAAGCTTTCTGAAGAACAGCTTCATGGTGTGTGAATTCATCTCATAGTATTTCACTGTTCTTTTCATTGAGCAGTTTGCTAACACTGTTTTCTTGGAATCTGCAATGGGATATTTCAGAGTGCATTGAAGCTTATGGTGACAAAGGAAATATCCTCAGACAAAAACTAGAAAGAAACTTTCTGAGAAACTGCTTTGTGATTTGTGAATTCATCTCACAGAGTTACATGATTCTTTTCATGGAGCAGTTTGTTAACACTGTTTTTGGGGAATCTGAGAAGGGATATTTTGGATCACATTGAAGCCTATGGTGACAAAGGAAATATCCTCAGATAAAAACTAGAAAGAAGCTTTCTGAGAAACTTCTTTGTGATGTGTGAATTCATCTCACAGAGTTACAAAATTCTTTTCATTGAGCTGTTTGATAACACTGTTTTAGTGGAATGTGCAAAGGGATATATGGAAGTACATTGAGACCTATGGTGAAAAAGGAAATATCCTCAGATAAAAACTATAGAGAAGCTTTTTAAGAAACTGCTTTGTGATGTGTGAGTTCATCTCACAGAATTGCACTGTTCTTTTCATTGAGCAGTTTGCTAACACTGTTTTGATGGAATCTGCAATACAATATTTTGGGGCACATTGAAGCTTATGGTGAAATAGGAAATATCCTCAGACAAAAACTAGAAAGCAGCTTTCTGAGAAACTGCTTTGTGTTGTGTGAACTCATCTTACAGAGAAAACACAGTACTTTTCATTGAGCAGTTTCATAACACTATTTTCGAGGAGTCTGCAACAGGATATTTTGGAGCACATTGAACCCTCTGGTGACAATGGAAATATCCTCAGACAAAAACTAAAAGGAAACTTTCTGAGAAACTGATTTAGGAAATGTGAATTCATCTCACAGATTTACAGCTTTCTTTTCATGGAGCAGTTTGGTAACACTATTTTTTGGAATCTGAAGGATATTTTGGATCGCATTGAAGCCCATGGTGACAAAGGAAATATCCTCAGATCAAAACCAGAAAGAAACTTTCTGAGAAACCGCTTTGTGATGTGTGAATTCAAGTCACACAGTTACACTGTTCTTTTCATTGAGCAGTTTGACAGCACTGTTTTCTTGGAATCTACAATGTGATATTTTGG
The DNA here is from genome assembly GCA_014849445.1 of Cercopithecus mona. Classification (NCBI taxonomy): domain Eukaryota; kingdom Metazoa; phylum Chordata; class Mammalia; order Primates; family Cercopithecidae; genus Cercopithecus; species Cercopithecus mona. The sequence goes on along the minus strand of JABBCR010001366.1, from coordinate 75,505 downwards.
AACACTTTGAAGCTTATTGTAACAAGAGAAATATCCTCAGAAAAAACTAGAAACATGCTTTCAGAGAAACTGCTTTATGATTTGTGAATTCATCTTGCCAGGTTACACAATATTTTTCATGGAGCAGTTTGGTAGCACTGTTTTCATGGAATCTGCAAAGGGATATTTTGCAGTGCATTGAGGCCTATATTGGTAAAGGATATATCCTCAGATAAAAACTAGAAAGAAGCTTTCTGAGATACTGCTTTGTGATTTGTGAATTCATCTCACAGAGTTAAACTTTTGTTTTCATAGAGCAGTTTGGTAGCACTATTTTGGGGAATCTGAGAAGCGATATTTTGAATGGCATTGAAGCCTATGGTGACAAGGGAAATATCCTCAGATAAAAACTAGAAAGAAGCCTTCTGAGAAACTACTTTGTGATGTGTGAACTCATCTCACAGAGATACACCATGCCTTTCATTGAGCAGTTTGCTAACACTGTTTTCGTGGAATCTACAAAGGGATATTTCGGAGAACGTTGAAGTTAAGGTGACAAAGGAAATATCCTCAGATAAAAACTAGAAAGAAGTTTTCTGAGAAACTGCTTTGTGATGTATGAATTCATCTCACAGAGCTATTCTGTTCTTTTCATTGAGCCATTTGATAACACTTTTTTTGTGGAATCTGCAATAGGATATTTGGGAGTGCATTGAAGCCTATGGTGACAAAGGAAATATTATCAGACAAAAAAACTAGAAAGAAGCTTTCTGAGAAACTGTTTTGTGATTTGTGAATTCATCTCACAGAGTTACACTTTTCTTTTCATGGAGCAGTTTGGTAACACAATTTTGGGGAATGTGAGAAGGGATATTCTGCATCACATCAAAGCCTATGGTGACAAAGAAAATATCCTCAGATAATATTAGAAAGAAGCTTTCTGAGAAACTGCTTTGTGATGTGTGAATTCATCTCACAGAGTTACACTGTACTTTTCACTCAGCAGTTTGCTAACACTACTGATTCTTGGAATCTGCAGTGGGATATATTGGAGCACATTGAAGATTATGGTGACAAAGGAATTATCCTCAGACAAAAACAAGTAAAAAGCTTTCTGGAAACTGCTTTGTGATTTGTGAATTCATCTCACAGAGTTACACTGATCTTTTCATTGAGCAGTTTGTAACACTGTTTTGGAATCTGCAAAGGATATTTGAGCATTGAAGCCTATGACACAGGAATTATCCTCAGATAAAAACTAGAAAGAAGCTTTCTGAGAAACTTCCTTGCTATATGTGAATTCATCTCACAGAGTTACACTTTCTTTTCATGGAGTTTGCTAACACTGTTTTGTGGAATCTGCAAAGGATATTTGGAGCATTGAGCCTATGGTGAAAAAGGAAATATCTTCCGTTCAAAACTGGAAAGAAGCTTTCTGAGAAACTGCTCTGTGTACTGTTAATTCATCTCACAGAGTTACACCTTTTCATGGAGCAGTTTAACACTGTTTTTTGGAATCTGCAAGGATATTTGGAGCATTGAAGCCTATGGTGAAAAGGAAATATCCTCAGAAAAACTAGAAAGAAGCTTTCTGAGAAACTGCTCTGTGTTCTGTTAATTCATCTCACAGAGTTACATGATGCTTTGCATGGATCAGTTTGCTAACACAGTTTTGAATCTGAGAAGGATATTTGGAGCATTGAAGCCTATGGTGAAACAGGAAATATTCTCAGACAAATACTAGAAAGACGCCTTCTGAGAAACTCCTTTGTGATTTTTGAATTCAACTCACTGAGTTACAAGATTCTTTTCATTGAGCAGTTTGGTAGCACAGTTTTTGGGGAGTCGGAGAAGGATATATTGGGTTGCATTGAAGCCTTTGGTGACAAAGGAAATAACCTCAGATAAAAACTAGAAAGAAGCTTTCTGAGAAACTGCTTTGTGATATGTGAATTCATCTCACAGAGTTACACTGTTCTTTTCATTGAGCAGTTTGCTAACACTGTTTTCTTGGAATCTGCAATGGGATATTTTAGAGTGCATTGAAGCTTTCGGTAACAAAGGAAATATCCTCAGACAAAATCTAGAAAAAAGCTTTCTGAGAAACTGCTTTTTGATTTGTGAATTCATAACACGGAGTTACACCTTTCTTTTCATGTAGCAGTTTGCTAACACAGTTTTCGTGGAATCTGCATAAGTATATTTTGGATTGCATTGAAGTCTATGGTGACAAAGGAAATATCCTCAGATAAAAACTAGAAAGAAACTTTCTGAGAAACTGCTTTGTGATGTGTGAATTCATCTCACAGAGTTACACCATTCTTTTCATGGAGCAGTTTGGTAGCACTGTTTTTGGGGAATCTGAGAAGGAATCATTTGAATTGCATTGAAGCCTATGGTGACAAAGGAAATATCCTCAGATAAAAACTAGAAAGAAGCTTTCTGAGAAAGTTCTTTGTGATGTGTGAATTCATCTCACAGAGTTACACCTTTCTTTTCATGGAGCAGTTTGCTAACACTGTTTTCATGGAATCTGCAAAGGGATATTTGGGAGTGCATTGAGGCCTATGGTGAAAAAGGAAATATCCTCAGATAAAAACTAGAAAGAAGCTCTGAGAAACTCCTTTGTGATGTTTGAATTCATCTTACAGAGTTACACCATTCTTTTCATTGAGCTGTTTGCTAAGAATGTTTTCTTGGAATATGCAATAGGATATTTGGGAATGCATTGAAGCCTGTGGTGAAAAAGGAAATATACTCACATAAAAACAAAAAAGATGCTTTCTGAGAAACTGCTTTGTGTTGGATGAATTCGTCTCACAGAGTTACACTGTTCTTTTCATGGAGCAGTTAGATAACATTGTTTTTGTGGAATTTGAGAAGGGATATTTGGATGGCATTAAAAAGTATGGTGACAAAGGAAGTATCCTCAGATAAAAACAAGAGAGAAGCTTTCTGAGACACTTCTTTGTGATGTGTGTATTCATCTCACACAGTAACAACTTTCTTTTCATTGAGCAGTTTGAAAACACTGTATTTGTTGAACCTGCAGTAGGATATTTGTGAGCATATTGAAGCCTATGGTGACATGGGAAATATCCTCATATAAAAACTAGAAAGAAGCTTTCTGTACATCTGCTTTGTGATTTGTGAATTCATCTCACAGAGTTACACCTTTCTTTCCATTGAGCAGTTTGCTAACACTGTTGTCATTGAATCTGCAATGGGATAATTGGGAGAGCTTTGAGGCCTAGGGTGAAAAAGGAAACACCCTCAGATCAAAACTGGAAAGATGCTTTATGTGTAACTGCTTTGTGATATGTGAATTCATCTCACAGAGTTACACTGTACTTTTCATTGAGCAGTTTCATAACACTGTTTTCAAGTATTCTGCAATAGGATATTTGGGAGCACATTGAAGCCCATGATGACAAGGGAAATATCCTCAGATAAAAACTAGAAAGAAGCTTTCTGAGAAACTGCTTTGTGATGTGTTAATTCATCTCACAGAGTTACACAATTCTTTTCATGAAGCAGTTTGGTAGCACTGTTTTGGGGGAATCTGAGAAGGGATATTTTGGATCACATTGAAGCCTATGGTGACAAAGGAAATATCCTCAGATAAAAACTAGAAAGAAGCTTTCTGAGAAAGTTCTTTGTGATGTGTGAATTCATCTCACAGAGTTACACCTTTCTTTTCATGGAGCAGTTTGCTAACACTGTTTTCTTGGAATCTGCAATGGGATATTATGGAGTGCATTGAAGCTTATGGTGACAAAGGAAATATCCTCAGATAAAAACTAGAAAGAAGCTTTCTGAGAAACTGCTTTGTGATGTGTGAATTCATCTCACAGAGTTACACTGTTCTTTTCATTGAGCAGTTTGCTAACACTGTTTTCTTGGAATCTGCAATGGGATATTTCAGAATGCATTGAAGCTTATGGTGACAAACGACATATCATCATAATAAAACTAGAAAGACACTTTCTCAGAAAGTTCTTCATGGAGTGTGAATTCATCGCACAGAGTTACACTTTCTTTTAATGGAGCAGTTTGCTAACATTGTTTTCATGGAATCTGAGAAGGGATATTTTGGATCACATTGAAGCCTATGGTGACAAAGGAAATAACCTCAGATAAAAACTAGAAAGAAGCTTTCTGAGAAAGTTCTTTGTGATGTGTGAATTCATCTCACAGAGCTACACCTTTCTTTTCATGGAGCAGTTTACTAACACTGTTTTTGTGGAATCTGCAAAGGGATATTTGGGAGTGCTTTGAGGCCTATGGTGAAAAAGGAATTATCCTCAGATTAAAACCAGAGAGAAGATTTCAGGAAACTGTTTTGTGATGTGTGAATTCATCTCACAGAGTTACACTGTTCTTTTCATTTAGCAATTTGCTTACACAGTTTTCTTGGAATCTGCAATCTGATATTTCGGAGTGCATTGAAGCTTATGGTGACAAAGGAAATATCCTCATATACAAACTAGAAAGAAGCTTTCTGAGAAACTCCTTTGTGAAGGGTGAATGCATCATACAGAGTTACACTTTTCTTTTCAGTGAGCAATTTGGTAGCACTGTTTTCGTGGAATCTGCAATATAATATTTTGGATTGCACTGAAGCTTATGGTGACAAAGGAAATATCCCCAGATAAAAACCAAAAAGAAGCCTTCTGTGAAACTGCTTTGCAATGTGTGATTTCATCTCACATAGTTACACCTTTGTTTTCATTGAGAAGTTTGTTAACACTTTTTTTGTGGAATCTGAAAGGATATTTGGAGCATTGAGCCTGTGGTGACAAAGGAAATATCCTCAGATAAAAACTGGAAAGAACCTTTCTCTGAAAGTTTTTTGTGTTGCATGACTTTGTCTCATAGAGTTACACCATATTTTACATGGAGCTGTTTGCTAACACAGTTTTTGTGGAATCTGCAAAGTTATATTTGGGATTGCATTGAGGCCTATGGAGAAAAACTAAATATCCTCAGATAAAAATTAGAAAGAAGCTTTCTGAGAAACCAGTTTGTGGTGTGTAAATTCATCTCACAGTGTTACACTGTTCTTTTCCTTGAGCAGTTTGCTAAAACTGTTTTTGGAATCTGAAAGGATATTTGGAGCATTGAAGCTTATATTGACAAAGGAAATATCCTCCGACAAAAACTAGAAAGACACTTTCTGAGAACCTGCTTTCTGATATTTGAATTCATCTCACAGAGTTACACTTTCCTTTCTTGGAGCAGTTTGGCAGCACTGTTTCTGGAATCTGCAAGGATATTTGGAGCATTGAGCCTATGGTGAAAAGGAAATATCCTCAGATAAAAACTAGAAAAGCTTTCTGAGAAACTGCTTTGTGATGAATTCATCTCAGAGTTACACTTCTTTTCATGAGCAGTTTGCTAACACTGTTTTTGGAATCTGCAAGGATATTTGGAGCATTGAAGCTATGGTGAAAAAGGAAATATCCTCAGATAAAAACTAGAAAGATTTCTGAGAAACGGTTTTTTGATGTGTGAATTCATCTCACAGAGATACACTGTTCTTTTAATTGAACAGTTTAATAACACTGTTTTCGTGGAATCTGCAACAGGATATTTGGAGCATTGAGCCTATGGTGAAAAAGGAAATATCTTCAAATAAAAACCAAAAAGAAGCTCTTGGAGAAACTGCTTTGTGATGTGTGAATTCATCTCACAGGGTTACACTGTTCTTCTCATTGAGCAGTTTGCTAACACTGTTTTGTGGAATCTGAAAGGATATTTGAGCATTGAAGCTATGGTGACAAAGGAGATATCCTAAGACAAAAACTAGAAGGAAGCTTTCTGAGAGACTGTTTTGTGGCGTGTGAATTCACCTCGCAGAGTTACACTGTTCTTTTCATGGAGCAGTTTGCTAGCACTGTTTTTGGAATCTGAGAAGGATATTTGGAGCACATTGAAATTTAGGGTGACAAAGGAAATATCCTCAGACAAAAACTAGAAAGATGGTTTCTGAGACACTGCTTTGTGAGTTGTGAATTCATCTCACAGAGTTACACGATTCTTTTCAAGGAGCAGTATTGGAGCACTGTTTTGTGAGAATCTGATAAGAGATATTTTCGATTGCATTGACGTCTATAGTGACAAAGGAAATACCTTCATATAAAAACCAAAACGAAGCTTTCTGAGAAACTGCTTTGTGATTGTGAATTTGTCTCACAGAGTTACACTGTTCTTTTCATTGAGAAGTTTGCTAACACTGTTTTCTGGGAATCTGCAATGGGATATTTAGGAATGCATTGAAGCTTAGGGTGACAAAGGAAATATCCTCACATAAAAACTAGAAAGAAGCTTTCTGAGAAACTGCTTTGTGATGTGTGAATTCATCTCACAGAGTTACACTGTTCTTTTCATTGAGCAGTTTGCTAACACTGTTTTCTTGGAATCTGCAATGGGATATTTTGGAGTGCATTGAAGCTTATGGTGACAAAGGAAATATCCTCATATAAAAACTAGAAAGAAGCTTTCTGAGAAACTGCTTTGTGATGTGTTAATTCATCTCACAGAGTTACACAATTCTTTTCATGGAGCAGTTTGGTAGCACTGTTTTTGGGGAATCTGAGAAGGGATATTTTGGATCACATTGAAGCCTATGGTGACAAAGGAAATATCCTCAGATAAAAACTAGAAAGAAACTTTCTGAGAAAGTTCTTTGTGATATGTGAATTCATCTCACAGAGTTACACCTTTCTTTTCATGGAGCAGTTTGCTAACACTGTTTTCATGGAATCTGCAAAGGGATATTTGGGAGTGCATTGAGGCCTATGGTGAAAAAGGAAATATCCTCAGATAAAAACTAGAAAGAAGTTTTCTGAGAAACTGCTTTGAGATGTGATTTCATCTCACAGAGTTACACCATTCTTTTCATTGAGCAGTGTATTAACACTGTTTTTGTGGAATCTCCAAAGGGATATTTTGGAGCACATTGAAGTCTATGGTGAGAAAGGAAATATCCTCAGATAAAAACTGGAAAGTTTCTGAGAAACTGTTTTGTGATGCATGAATTCATCTCACAGAGTTACACTGTTCTTTTTATTGAGCAGGTTGCTAACACTGTTTTCAGGGAATGTGAAATAGGATATTCGAGAGCGCATTGAAGCCTATGGAGACAAAGGAAATATCCTCAGACAAAAACTAGAGAGAACCTTTTTGAGAAACTACTTTCTGGTTTGTGAATTCATCTCATAGAGTTACACCTTTCTTGTCATGGAGCAGTTTGTTAACACATTTTTGGGGAATCTGAGAAGGCATATTTTGGATCACATTGAAGCCTATGATGACCAAGGAAATATCCTCAGATAAAAACAAGAAAGAAGCTTTCTGAGAAACTTCTTTGTGATGTATGAATTCATCTCACAGAGGTACACCTTCTCTTCATGTAGCCGTTTGCTAATAATGTTTTCAAGGAATCCGCAATTGGATATTTAGGAGCGCATTGAGGACTACAGAGAAAAAGGAATTATCCTCAGATAACTAGAAATAAATTGTCTGAGAAACCGCTTTGTGATGTGTGAATTTATCTCACAGATTTACAGCATTCTTTTCATTGAGCATTTTGTTAACACGTTTTTTGGAATCTGAAAGGATATTTGAGCACATTGAAGCTATGGTGAAAAGGAAATATCCTCATATAAAAACTAGAAAGAAGCTTTCTGAGAAACAGTTTCGTAATGTGTCAATTCATCTCACAGAGTTACACAATTCATTTCATGGATAAGTTTGGTAGCACTATTTTGGGGAATCTGAGAAAGGATATTTTGGATGACATTGAAGCCTATGGTGACAAAGGAAATATCCTCAGATAAAACCAAAAGGAAGTTTCTGAGAAACTTCTTTGTGATGTGTGAATTCATCTCACAGAGTTACACTGTTCTTTTCATTGAGCAGTTTGCTAACACTGTTTTCTTGGAATCTGCAATGGGATATTTCAGAGCATATTGAAGCTTATGGTGACAAAGGAAATATCCTCAGACAAAAACTAGAAAGAAGTTTTCTGAGAAACTGCTTTGTGATGTGTGAATTCATCTCACAGAGTTACATGATTCTTTTCATGGAGCAGTTTGGTAGCACTGTTTTGGGGAATCTGAGAAGGGATATTTTGGATTGCATTGAAGCCTATGGTGACAAAGGAAATATCCTCAGATAAAAACTAGAAAGAAGCTTTCTGAGAAAGTTCTTTGTGATGTGTGAATTCATCTCACAGAGTTACACATTTCTTTTCATGGAGCAGTTTGCTAACACTGTTTTCATGGAATCTGCAAAGGGATATTTGGGAGTGCATTGAGGCCTATGGTGAAAAAGGAAATATCCTCAGATAAAAACTAGAAAGAAGCTTTCTGAGAAACTTCTTTGTGATGTGTGAATTCATCTCACAGAGTTACACTGTTCTTTTCATTGAGCAGTTTGCTAACACTGTTTTGTTGGAATCTGCAATGGTGTATTTCAGAGTGCATTGAAGCTTATGGTGACAAAGTAATTATAATCAGACAAAAACTAGTAAGAATGTTTCTGAGAAACTACTTTGTGATTTGTGAATTCATCTCACAGAGTTACACTGTTCTTTTCAGGGAGCAGTTAGGTAACAGTGTTTTTGGGGAATCTGAGAAGGGATATTTTGGATCACATTGAAGCCTATGGTGACAAAGGCAATATCCTCATGTAAAAACTACAAGGAAGCTTTCTGAGAAAGTTCTTTTAATATGTGAATTCATATCAAAGAGTTACACATTTCTTTCCAAGGAGCAGTTTGCTAACACTGTTTTCTTAGACTATGCAATGGGATATTTTGGAGCACATTGAGGCCTATAGTGAAAAAGGAAATATTCTCAGATAAAAACTAGAAATAAGCTTTCTGAGAAACTGCTTTGTGATGTGTGAATTCAGATCACAGAGTTACACCATTCTTTTTGTTCAGCAGTCTGATGACACTGTTTCCTTGGAATCTGCAATAGAATATTTGGGAGCACATTGAAGCCTATGATGACAAAGGAAATATCCTCAGAAAGAAACCAAAAAATACTTTCTGAGAAACTGCTTTGTGATTTGTGAATTCATCTCACATAGTTACACCATACTTTTCATTGAACAGCTTGATAACACTGCTTTCTTGGAATCTGCAATAGGATATTCGGGAGCTCATTGAAGTCTGTGGTGAGAAAGGAAATATCCTCAGGTAAAAGTTGGAAAGAATCATTCTTAGATACTGCTTTGTGATTTGTGAATTCATCTCATAGAGCTCATGAAAGTTTTCATGGATCAGTTTGGTAACACTGTTTTTGGGGAATCTGAGAAGGGATATTTTGGATCACATTGAAGCCTATGGTGACAAAGGAAATATCCTCAGATAAAAACTAGAAAGAAGCTTTCTGAGAAAGTTCTTTGTGATGTGTGAATTCATCTCACAGAGTTACACTGTTCTTTTCATTGAGCAGTTTGCTAACACTGTTTTCTTGGAATCTGCAATGGGATATTTTGGAGTGCATTGAGGCCTAGAGTGAAAAAGGAAATATCCTCAGATGAAAACTAGAAAGAAGCTTTCTGAGAAACTGCTTTGTGATGTGTGAATTCATCTCACAGAGTTACATCATTCTGTTCATAGTGCAGTTTGGTAGCCCTGTTTTTGTTGAATCTGAAGAGAGATATTTTGGATCACATTGAAGCCTATGGTGACAAAGGATATATGCCCAGATAAAAGCTAGAAAGAAGCTTTCGGAGACACTTTGGTGATCTGTGAATTTATCTCAAATAGTTACACGATTCTTTTCTTGGAGCAGTTTGTTAACACTGTTTTTTTTGAAATCTGCAAAAGGATAATTGGGCGTGCTTTGAAGCCTATGGTGACAATGGAAATATACTCAGACAAAAGCCAGAAAGAAGCTTTCTGAGAAACTGCTTTGAAAAGTGTGAATTCATCTCACAGATTTACACCTTTTTTTTCACAAAGTATTTTGCTAACACTGTTTTTGTGATGTGAATTCATCACAGAGTTACATTCTTTTCATGGAGCAGTTTGATAACACTGTTTTGTGGAATCTGCAAAGGATATTTGGAGCATTGAAGCTATGGTGAAAAAATATCCTCAGATAAAAATTAGAAAGAAGCTTTCTGAGAAAGTTCTTTGTGACCTGTGAATTCATCTCACAGAGTTACACATTTCTTTTCATGGAGCAGTTTGCTAACACCATTTTTGTTGAATCTGCAAAGGGATATTTGGGATTAAATTGAAGCCTATAGTGAAAAAGGAAATATCCTCAGATAAAAACTAGAAAGAAGCTTTCTGAGAAATTGCTTTCTGATTTGTGAATTCATCTCACAGAGTTACACCTTTCTTTTCATGTAGCAGCTTGTTAGCACATTTTTGGGGAATTGGAGAAGGGATATTTTGGATCATATTGAAGCCTGTGGTGATCAAGGAAATATCCTCAGATAAAAACTAGAAAGAAGTTTTCTGAGAAACTACCCTGTGTTGTGTCAATTCATCTCACAGAGTTACACAGTTCTTTTCATTGAGCAGTTTGATAACACTCTTTTCGTGGAATCTACAAGGGGATATATGGGAGCGCATTGAGGCCTATGGTGTAAAAGGAAATATCCTTAGATGAAAACTAGAAAGATGCTTTCTGAGAAACTGCTTTGTGATGTGTGAATTCATCTCACAGAGATACACCATTCCTTTCATTGAGCAGTTTTCTAACACTCTTTTCATGGAATCTACAAAGGGAAAATTGGGAGTGCATTGAAGCCTATAGTGAAAAAACAAATATCCTCAGACAAAAACTACAAAGAAGCTTTCTGAGAAACTACTTTGTGATGTGTGAATTCATCTCTCAGAGTTACACAGTTCTCTTCAATGAACAGTTTGCTAACACTACTTTCATGGAATCTGCAAAGGGATATTTGAGAGAATATTGAAGCCTATATTGAAAAAGGAAATATCCTGAGACAAAAACCAAAAATAAGCTTTCTGAGAAAGTTCTTTATGATGTGTGAGTTCATCTCACAGAGTTACATCTTTCTTTTCATGGAGCACTGTGGTAACACTGTTTTCATGGAATCTGCAAAGGAATATTTCTGAGCGCTTTGAGGCCTATGGTGAAAAGGGAAATATCTTCAGATAAAAACTAGAGAAACTTTATTATTATTATTATTATTATTATTATTATTATTATTATTATTATTATTATTATTATTATTATTATTATTATTATTATTATTATTATTATTATTATTATTATTATTATTATTATTATTATTATTATTATTATTATTATTATTATTATTATTATTATTATTATTATTATTATTATTATTATTATTATTATTATTATTATTATTATTATTATTATTATTATTATTATTATTATTATTATTATTATTATTATTATTATTATTATTATTATTATTATTATTATTATTATTATTATTATTATTATTATTATTATTATTATTATTATTATTATTATTATTATTATTATTATTATTATTATTATTATTATTATTATTATTATTATTATTATTATTATTATTATTATATTTTTAAGTTCTAGGGTACATGTGCATAACGTGCAGGTTTGTTACATATGTATACCTGTGCCATGTTGGTGTGCTGCATCCATCATCTCATCATTTGCATCAGGTATAGCTCCCAATACAATCCCTCCCCCCTCCCCACTCCCCATGATAGGCCCCGGCGTGTGATGTTCCCCTTCCCGAGTCCAAGTGATCTCATTGTTCCGTTCTCACCTATGAGTGAGAACATGCGGTGTTTGGTTTTCTGTTCTTGTGATAGTTTGCTTAGAATGATGGCTTCCAGCTGCATCCATGTCCCTAAAAAGGACACAAACTCATCCTTTTTTATGGCTGCATAGTATTCTATGATGTATATGTGCCACATTTTCTTAATCCAGTCTGTCACTGATGGATATTTGGTTTGATTCCAAGTCTTTGCTATTGTGAATAGTGCCACAATAAACATACGTGTGCATGTGTCTTTATAGCAGCATGATTTATAACCCTTTGGGTATATACCCAGTGATGGGATGGCTGGGTCATATGGTATATCTAGTTCTAGATCCTTGAGGAATCACCATACTGTTTTCCATAATGGTTAAACTAGTTTACAATCCCACCAACAGTGTAAAAGTGTTCCTATTTCTCCACATCCTCTCCAGCACCTGTTGTTTCCTGACTTTTTAATGATCGCCATTCTAACTGGTGTGAGATGGTATCTCATTGTTGTTTTGATTTGCTTTTCTCTGATGGCCAGTGATGATGAGCAGTCTCTAATCCATCCTGAATTAATTTTCGTATAAGGAGTAAGGAAAGGATCCAGTTTCAGCTTTCTACTTATGGCTAGCCAATTTTCCCAGCACCATTTATTAAATAGGGAATCCTTTCCCCATTTCTTGTTTCTCTCAGGTTTGTCAAAGATCAGATGGCTGTAGATGTGTGGTATTATTTCTGAGGACTCTGTTCTGTTCCATTGATCTATATCTCTGTTTTGGTACCAGTACCATGCTGTTTTGGTGACTGTAGCCTTGTAGTATAGTTTGAAATCAGGTAGCGTGATGCCTCCAGCTTTGTTCTTTTGACTTAGGATTGTCTTGGAGATGCGGGCTCTTTTTTGGTTCCATATGAACTTTAAAGAGGAAGAAACTCATTGAATTGAATCAGCAGTGGTTTGGAGAAAGTTTTCTGAGCAACTGCCTTGTGACGTGTGTACTCATCTCATAGAGTTAAACCATTCTTTGAATCGAGCAGTTTGAAATCACTGTTTCTGTGGAATCTGAGAGAGGACATTTGGGAATACTCCTTAGAATATGCTGAAAAAGAAATACCCTCAATTAAAAAACAGAAGGAAGCTTTCTGTGAAACTGCTCTGTGTCGTGCGAATTCCCCTCACACAGTTAAGCTTCTCTTTCCATTGAGCAGTATTCTAACACCGTATTTAGTCTGCAAAGGGATATTCAGGAGCACTTTGAGGCTTACGGTGAAAAAGGAAATATCTTCAGGTAGAAACTGGGAGAAGCTTTCCGAGGAGGTGCTTTGTGATATGTGCATTGCACTCACAGAATTGTACCTTCCTTCTCATAGAGGATTGGGGAATCCCTTTTGGGGAAAAAGCTACCAAGGGACATTGGGGAGTATAGGGATGGATATGGTGAAAAAGGAAATATACTCAGACAAAAGCTGGAAAGATTTCTGTGAAACTGCTCTGTAATAGATATGTTTTTTCAACTCGCATAGATAAAACTTTCCTTATGTTATGTAGTTTGGAACTCCATCATGGATGGATCCGCGAAGGGACATTTGGGAGCACATTCAGGCCTACGGTGAAAAAAGAGATATCTTCAGATAAAAACTGGATAGAATCTTTCTGTGAAACTGCTTTGTGGTGTGTGCATTTCACTCAGCAAGTTATACTTCTTTTCTCATTAGGCAGTGTTTGAACACTGTTCCTGTAAAACTGAAAAGTGATATTTCGGAGCGGATTAAAGACTATGGAGTAAAGTGAAATATCCTCAAATAAATCACAGAAAGAAACATTCCAAGAAACTGCTCTCTGATATGTGTATTCATTTCACAGAGTTAAAGTTTACTCTATGTTGCCCAGTTTGGAAACTCTGTGTTTGAAGAATATGTGAAGGGACATTAAGTGGCACCCCGAGGCTCGTGGGAGCAAGGAAATGTCTTCCAATGAAAACTGGAGAGAAGCTTTCTGAGCAACTGCTTTGTGATGTGTGCATTCATCTCATAGAGTTAAACCATTCTTTGGATTGAGCAGTTTGAAATCACTGTTTTTGTGGAATCTGAAGAAGAACATTTGGGAGCACTACTTAGAATGTGGAAAAAGAAATATCCTTAGGTAAAATCCAGAAGGAAACTTTCTGTGAAACTGCTTTGTATCGTCTTAATTCCTCTCGCTCAGTTAAGCCTCTCTTTTCATTGAGCAGTTTTCTAACCCTGTTTATGTTTAGCGTGTGAAGGGATATTCGGGAGTGCTTTGAGGCTTACGGTGAAAAAGGAAATATGTTCAGACCAAAACTGGAGAGAAGCTTTCCGAGGAACTGCTTTGTGACGTGTGCATTCCACTCACAGTGTTATACCTCTCTTCTCATACAGCATTGGAGAAATTCTTTTGGAGAAAAAGGTACCAGGTAATATTCGGGAGCATGTTGATGCCTATGGTGAAAAGGGAAGTAGCCTCGGATGAAAACTGGAAAGAAGCTTTCTATGAAACTGCTCTGTGATATGTGTATTCATCTCACAGAGATAAAGCTTTCTTTGCATTACACAGCTTGGAAACTCTGTCATGGATGGTTTTGCGAATGGACATTCGGGAGCACACTCAGGACTATGGTGAAAAGGAAATATCCTCAGATAAACAATGGTAAGAAACTATCTGTGAATCTGCTTTTTGCTATGTTTATTCATCTCACATAGATAAAGCTTTCTTTACATTACGCAGCTTGGAAACTCCGTCATGGATGGATCCACGAAGGGATATTCAGGATCACATTTGGGCCTATGGTGAAAAAGGAAATATCGTCAGATAAAAACTGGAGAGAAGCTTTCTGAGAAACTGCTTGGTGATGTGTGCATTCCACTCAGGGAGTTATACCTTTCTTCTCATAAGGCACTGTTTGAACACTGTTCCTGTAAAACTAAAAAAGTGATATTTGGAGTGCCTTGAAGACTATGGTGAAAAGTGAAATATCCTCAGATAAAACCAGAAGGAAGCTTTCAGAAACTGCTCTCTAACATGTCCATTCGTTTCACAGAGTTAAAGCTTACTCTACATTTCGCAGTTTGGAAAGTCTGTCTTTGCAGAATCTGCGAAGGGATATTAAGTGGCTCCTGGAGGCCTGTGGTTAGTAAGCAAATGTCTTACGTTGAAAACGGAAGAGAAGCTTTCTGAGCAACTCTTTTGTGATGTGTGCATTATTCTCATAGAGTTAAATCATTTTTTGGATTGAAGAGTTTGAAATCACTGTTTCTGTGGAACCTGAGAAAGGACATTTGGGAACACTCTTTAGAATATGCTCTAAAAGTATTATCCTCAGATAAAAACCAGAAGGAAGCTTTCTATGAAACTGCTCTGTGTCGTGTGAATTCCACTCACACAGCTCAGCTTCTCTTTTCATTGAGTAGTATTCTAACACTGTTTTTGTTTAATCTGCGAATGGATATTCATTAGCACTTTGAGGCTTATAGTGAAAACGGAAATATCTTCAGGCAGAAAGTGGAGAGAAACTTTCTGAAACTGCTTTGTGATGTATGCATTCCACTCACAGTTAAGCTTCTCTTTCATTGATCAGTTTGTAAACTCTGTCATGGACAGATCCACAAAGGGTGGTCCGGAAGCACATTCAGGACTATGGTGAAAAGGAAATACCCTCAGACAAAAACTTGAAGGAAGCTTTCTGTGAAACTGCTTTGTGATAGATATGTTTATTCATCTCACTTAGATAAATCTTTCTTGATATAAGCAGTTTGGAAACTCCGTCATGGACAGATCCACAAAGTGACATTCGGGAGCACATTCAAGACTGTGGTGAAAAAGGAAATATCTTCAGATAAAAACTGGAAAGAAGCTTTCTGTGAATCTACTTTTTGCTATGTTTATTCATCTCACATAGATAAAGCTTTCTTTACATTACGTAGCTTGGAAATACCATCATGGACAGATCCACCAAGTTACATTCAGGAGCACCTTCATGACTATGGTGAAAAAGCAAATATATTCAGATAAAAACTGGAGAGAAGTTTTCTGAGAAACTGTTTTGTGATTTTTGCACTCCACTGGGAAGCTGTATCTCTTTTCTCATATGGCAGTGTTTGAACACTGTTCCTGTAAAACTGAAAAAGTGATATTTTGGAGTGCATTGAAGACTATGGTGAAAAGTGAAATATCCTCAAATAAAATCCAGAAGGAAGTGTTCCAAGAAACTGCTCTCTGATATATGCATTCATTTTACTGAGTTAAATCTTACTCTACATAACTCAATTTGGAAACTCTGTCTTTGAGAAATCTGCAAGGGGATATTATGAGGCGCCCTGAGGCCTGTGGTGAGCAAGGAAATCTCTTCCACTGAAAACTGTAGAGAAGCCTTCTGAGCAACGGTCTGTGATGTGTGTTTTAATCTCATAGAGTTAAATCATTCTTTGGATTGAGTAGTTTGAAATCACTCTTTCTGTGGAACCTGAGAAAGGACATTTGGGAATGTTCTTTAGAATATGCTGAAAAAGAAATACCCTCAGATAAAAACCAAAAGGAAGCTTTCTGGGAAACTGCTCTGTGTCGTGTGAATTCCACTCACACAGTTAAGCTTCTCTTTTCATTTAGCAGTATTCTAACACTGTTTTCGTTTACTCTGCAAAGGGATATTTGGGAGCGCTTTGAGGCTTATGATGAAAACTGAAATATCTTCAGATAGAAACTGGAGAGAAGATTTCCGAGGAGCTACTTTGTGACATGTGTATTGCACTCACAGAGTTGTACTTTTCTTCTCATATAGCATTAGGGCATCCCTTTTGGAGAAAAAGCTACCAAGGGACATTCGGGAGTATTTGGACAGCTTTGGTGAAAAAGGAAATATGCTCAGACAAAAACTGGAAAGAAGCTTTCTGTGAAAGATCTTTGTGATAGATATGTTTATTCATCTCACATAGATAAAACTTTCTTTATATTACGCCGTTTGGAACCTCCGTCATGGACGGATCCGCAAAGGGACATTCGGGAGCACATTCAGGACTATGGTGAAAAAGAAAATATATACAGACAAAAACTGGAAAGAAGCTTTTTGTGAAACTACTCTGTGATATATGTATTCATATCACATAGATAAAGCTTTCTTTACATTACAGTTTGAAACTGTCATGGACGGATCCTGAAGGACATTCAGGAGCACATTCAGGACTATGGTGAAAAATATCTTCAGATAAAACTGGAAAGAAGCTTTCTGTGAAACTGCTTTGTATGTTTATTCATCTCATAGATAAAGCTTTCTACATTGCAGTTTGAAACTCTGTCTTTGAGGAATCTGAAGGGATATTCAGGAGCACATTCAGGACTATGGTGAGAAAGGAAATATCTTCAAATAAAAACTGGAGATAAGCTTTCTGAGAAACTGCTTTGTCATGTGTGCATTCCACTCAAGGAGTTTTACCTCTTTTCTCATAAGGCAGTGTTTGAACACTGTTCCTGTAAAACCAAATAAGTGATATTTCTTAGTGCATTGAAAACTATGATGAAAAGTGAAATATCCTCAAATAAAACCGGGAAAGAAGCATTCCAAGAAACTGCTCTATGATACGTGCATTCATTTCATAGAGTTAAAGCTTACACTACTTTGCTCAGTTTGGAAAGTCTGTCTTTGAGGAATTTGTGAAGGGATATTAAGTGGCGCCTGAGGCCTGTGGTGAAAAGGAAATCTTCATGAAAACTGGAAGAAGCTTTCTGAGAACTGCTTTGATGTGTATTCATCATAGAGTTAAATCATTCTTTGATTGAGCAGTTTGAAATCACTGTTCTGTGGAATCTGAGAAGGACATTTGGGAAGCTCTTAGAATATGGAAAAAATATCCTCAGATTAAAAATCAGAAGAAAGCTTTCTATGAAACTGCTCTGTGTTGTGTGAATTCCACTCACACAGTTAAGCTTCTCTTTTCATTTAGCAGTATTCTAACACTGTTTTAGTTTACTCTGTGAAGGGATATTTGGGAGCACTTTGAGGCTTAAGGTGAAAAACGAAATACCTTCAGATAGAAACTGGAAAGAAGCTCTCCGAGGAGCTGCTTTGTGACGTGTGCATTG
Organism: Cercopithecus mona; assembly: GCA_014849445.1. Classification (NCBI taxonomy): domain Eukaryota; kingdom Metazoa; phylum Chordata; class Mammalia; order Primates; family Cercopithecidae; genus Cercopithecus; species Cercopithecus mona. The sequence goes on along the minus strand of JABBCR010001366.1, from coordinate 57,675 downwards.
CACTCACAGAGTTATACCTTTCTTCTCATAAGCAGTTTGAACACTGTTCTGTAAAACTGAAAAAGGATATTTGAGCTTTGAAGAATATGGAAAAGGAAATATCCTCAGATAAAAACTGAAAGAAGCTTTCTGAAACTGCTCTCTGATATGTGCATTCATCTCACATAGATAAAGCTTTCTACATTGCAGTTTGGAAACTCTGTCTTTGAGGAATCTGAAGGGATATTTGGGAGCACATTCAGGACTATGGTGAAAAGGAAATATCTCAGATAAAACTGGAGAAGCTTTCTGAGAAACTGCTGTGATGTGTATTCATCTCATAGAGTTAAATCATTCTTTGATTGAGCAGTTTGAACACTGTTCTGTGGAATCTGAAGGATATTTGGGAAGCTCTTAGAATATGTGAAAAGAAATATCCTCAGATAAAACCAGAAGAAGCTTTCAGAAACTGCTCTGTGTGTGAATTCCACTCACACAGTTAAGCTTCTCTTTTCACTACAGATAGAAACTGGAGAGAAGCTTTCTGAGAACTGCTTTGTGATGTGCATTCCACTCACACAGTTAAGCTTCTCTTTTCATTGAGCAGTTTGAAATCACTGTTTCTGTGGAATCTGAGGAAGGACATTTGGGAGCACATTCAGGACTATGGTGAAAAGAAATATCCTCAGACAAAAACTGGAAAGTGGCTTTCTCAGAAACTGCTTTGTGATGTATGTATTCATCTCACATAGATAAATCATTCTTTGATTGAGCAGTTTGAACACTGTTCTGTGGAATCTGAGAAGGACATTCGGGAGCACATTCAGGCATATGGTGAAAAAGGAAATATCTTCAGATAAAACTGGAAGAAGCTTTCTGAAACTGCTTTGTATGTTTATTCATCTCACATAGATAAAGCTTTCTTTCATTACACAGTTTGAAACTCTGTCTTTGAGGAATCTGAAGGGATATTCGGGATCACATTCAGGCCAATGGTGAAAAAGGAAATGTCTGCTGATGAAAACTGGAGAGAAGCTTTCTGAGTAACTGCTTTGTGATGTGTATATTCATTTCACATAGTTAAACCATTGTTTGGATTGAGCAGTTTGAAATCACTACTTCTGTGGAATCTGAGGAAGGATATTTGGGAGCGCTTTTTAGAATATGGAGAAAGAAATACCCTCAGATAGAAACCAGAAAGAAGCTTTCTGTGAAACTGCTGTGATGTGCATTCACTCAGAGTTAAGCTTCTCTTTCATTGAGCAGTTTGAAACTCTGTCTTTGAGGAATCTGAAGGGATATTCAGAGTGCTTTGAGGTTATGGTGAAAAGGAAATATCTTCAGATAAAACTGGAGAGAAGCTTTCTGAGGAACTGCTTTGTGATGTGTGCATTCACTCACAGTTAAGCTTCTTTCATTGAGCAGTTTGAAATCACTGTTTCTGTGGAATCTGAGAAGGACATTTGGGAGCACATTCAGGCTATGGTGAAAAGGAAATATCTCAGATAAAACTGGAAAGAAGCTTTCTGTGAAACTGTTCTTAGATATGTGTATTCATCTCACATAGATAAAGCTTTCTTTCATTACACAGTTTGAACACTGTTCCTGTAAAACTGAAAAAGTGATATTGAGCATTGAAGACTATGGTGAAAAGGAAATATCTTCAGATAAAACTGGAAAGAAGCTTTCTGAAACTGCTTTGTGTGTATTCATCTCACATAGATAAAGCTTTCTTTACATTACAGTTTGAAACTCTGTCTTTGAGGAATCTGAAGGGATATTGGGATCACATTCAGGCTATGGTGAAAAAAATATCTTCAGATAAAACTGGAGAGAAGCTTTCTGAGAAACTGCTTTGTGATGTGTATTCTTCTCCTGGAGTTAAATCATTCTTTGGATTGAGCAGTTTGAAATCACTGTTCTGTAAAACCAAAAGGATATTTGAGCACATTGAAGACTATGGTGAAAAGAAATACCTCAGATAAAAACCAGAAGAAGCTTTCTGTGAAACTGCTTTGTGATGTGCATTCACTCAGAGTTAAGCTTCTTTTCATTGAGCAGTTTTCTAACACTGTTTTGTTTAGTCTGAAGGGATATTGGAGCACTTTGAGGCTTACGATGAAAACGGAAATATCTTCAGATAGAAACTGGAAAGAAGCTTTCTGAGAAACTGCTGGTGATGTGTGCATTTCACTCACAGAACTATACCTTTCTTCTCATAGAGGATTTGGGAATCTCGTTTGGAGAAAAAGCTACCAGGGACATTTGGGAGCACATTCAGGACTATGGTGAAAAAGGAAATATCCTCAGACAAAAACGGGAAGGAAATTTTCTGTGATACTGCTTTGTGATAGATACATTTACTTATCTCACATAGATAAAACTTTCTTTATATTACGCAGTTTGGAACCTCCATCATGGATGGATCCGCGAAGGGATATTCGGAAGTACATTCAGGTCTACGGTGAAAAGGTACATATCTTCAGATAGTAACTGGAGAGAAGTCTTCTGAGAAACTACTTTGTGATGTGTACATTCCACTCTGGGAATTACACTTCTTTTCTCCTAAGGCAGTGTATGAACTCTGTTCCTGTAAAACAGAAAATATGATATTGAAGATCATTGATGACTATGGCGGAAAGTGAAATATCCTCAAATAAAACCCAGAAAGAATCATTCCAAGAAACTGTTCTCTGATATGTGTATTCATTTCACAGAGTTAAAGCTTTCTCTAAGTTGCCCAGTTTGGAAACTCTATCTTTGAGGAATCTACGGAGGCATATTAAGTGGCTCCCGGAGGTCTGTGGTGAGCAAGCAAACGTCTTCCGATGAAAACTGGAGAGAAGCTTTCTGAGCAACTGCTTTGTGATGTGTGTATTCATCTCATGAAGTTAAATCATTCTTTGGATAGACCAGTTTGAAATCCCTGTTTCTGTGGAATCTGTGAATGGACATTTAGGAACACTCCTTAGAATATGGAGAAAGAAATATCCTCAGGTAAAATCCAGAAGGAACCTTTCTGAGAAATTGCTCTGTGTCGTGTTATTTTCCCTCGCTCAGTAAAGCCTTTCTTTTCATTATGCAGTTTTCTAACACTGTTTGTATTTAGCGTGTGAAGGGATATTGGGAGTTCTTTGAGGCTTATGGTGAAAAGGAAATATCAGATAAAACTGGAGAGAAGCTTTCTGAGAAACTGCTTTGTGATGTGCATTCCACTCACAGAGTTATACTTTTCTCATAGAGGATTGGGAATCCTTTTGGAGAAAAAGCTACCAAGGGACATTTGGGAGCACATTCAGGCCTATGGTGAAAAGGAAATATCCTCAGAAAAACTCGAAAGAAGCTTTCAGAAACTGCTCTGATATGTGTATTCATTTCACAGAGTTAAAGCTTTCTCTACATTGCAGTTTGGAAACTCTGTCATGGATCAGAAGGGACATTTGGGAGCACATTCAGGGCTATGGTGAAAAAGGAAATATCTTCCGTTCAAAACTGGAAACAACCTTTCTGAGAAACTGCTTTGAGATGTTTGCATTCACTCAGAGTTATACCTCTTTTCTCATAGAACAGTGTTTGAAAACTGTTCTGTAAAACTGAAAAAGTGATATTTTGCCGCACATTGAAGACACTGGTGAAAAGTGAAATACCCTGAAATGAAACCAAGAAGGAAGCATTCCAAGAAACTACTCTCTGACATGTGCATTCATTGCAGAGTGTTAAAGTTTACACTACATTGCCCACTTTGGAAATCTGTCTTTGAGGAATCTGAAGGACATTGGAGCACATTCAGGCCTATGGTGAAAAGGAAATATCTTCAGAAAACTGGAGAGAAGCTTTCTGAGCAACTGCTTTGTGATGTGTATTCATCTCAGAGTTAAATCATTCTTTGGATTGAGCAGTTTGAAATCACTGTTTCTGTGGAACTGAGAAGGACATTGGAGCATCTTAGAATATGTGAAAAGAAATACCTCAGATAAAACCAGAAAGAAGCTTTCTGTGAAGCTGCTCTGTGTCATGAATTCCACTCACACAGTTAAGCTTCTTTTCATTGAGCAGTTTGAAACTCTGTCTTTGAGGAATCTGTGAAGGGATATTTGGGAGTGCTTTGAGGCTTATGGTGAAAATGGAAATATCTTCAGATAGAAACTGGAGAAGCTTTCAGAACTGCTTTGTGATGTGTGTATTCCACTCACCGAGTTAAGCTTCTTTTCATTGAGCAGTTTGAAATCACTGTTTCTGTGGAATCTGAGAAGGACATTTGGGAGCACATTCAGGCCTATGGTGGAAAAGTAATATCCTCAGACAAAAACTGGAAAGAAGCTTTCTGTGAAACTGCTTTGATGTGTATTCATCTCATAGATAAAACTTTCTTTCTATTATGCAGTTTGAAACTCTGTCTTTGAGGAATCTGAAGGACATTCGGGAGCACATTCAGGCCAATGGTGAAAAAGGAAATATCTTCGGATGAAAACTGGAGAGAAGCTTTCTGAGAAATGGTTTGTCATGTGTGCATTCCACTCAGGGAGTTATACGTCTTTTCTCATAAGGCAGTGTTTGAACTCTGTTCCTGTGAAACCAAAAACATGATATTTTGGAGCACATTGAAGACTACAGCCAAAAGTGAAATAAACTCAAATGAAATCCAGAAAGAAGCATTCCAAGAAACTACTCTATGATATGTGCATTAATTTTACAGAGTTAAAGCTTACTCTACGTTGCCCAGTTTGGAAACTCTGTCTTTGAGGAATCTGTGAAGGGATATTAAGTGACGCCCAGAGGCTTGTGGTGAGCAAGGACACGTCTTCTGATGAAAATGGGAGAGAAGTTTTCTGAGAAACTGCTTTGTGATGTGTGCATTCATCTCATAGAGTTAAACCATTCTTTGGATTGAGTAGTTCAAAATCACTGTTTTTGTGGAATCTGAAGAAGGACATTGGAGCACATTGAAGACTATGGTGAAAAGAAATATCCTCAGATAAAACCAGAAAGAAGCTTTCTGAGAAACTGTTCTGTGTCATGTGAATTCCACTCACACAGTTCAGCTTCTTTTCATTGAGCAGTTTGAAACTCTGTCTTTGAGGAATCTGAAGGGATATTCAGGACTGCTTTGAGGCTTAATGTGAAAAAGGAAATAGTTCTGACCGAAACTGGAGAGAAGTTTTCCAAGGAGCTGCTTTGTGATGTGTGCATTCCACTCAGAGTGTTATACCTCTCTTCTCATACAGCATCAGAGAAACTCTTTTGGAGAAAAAAACCAAGGATATTCAGGAGCTTTGAGGCTTATGGTAAAAAGGGAAATAGCCTCAGATAAAAATTGGAAAGAAGCTTTCTATGAAACTGCTCTGTTATATGTGTATTCATCTCACATTGATAAAGCTTTCTTTCATTATGCAGTTTGAAACTCTGTCTTTGAGGAATCTGAAGGACATTGGGAGCACATTCAGGACTATGGTGAAAAAGGAAATATCTTCAGATAAAAACTGGAAAGAAGCTTTCTGAGAAACTGCTTTTTGATCTTTTTATTCATCTCACATAAATAAACTTTCTTTCATTACAGTTTGAAACTCTGTCTTTGAGGAATCTGAAGGGATATTCAGGAGCTTTGAGGCTTATGGTGAAAAGGAAATATCTCAGATAAAACTGGAGAAGCTTTCTGAAACTGCTTGTGATGTGTATTCCACTCAGAGTTATACCTCTTTTCTCATAAGGCAGTGTTTGAAGACTGTTCCTGTAAAACTGAAAAAGTAATATTTTGGAGCACATGGAAGACGATGATGAAAAGTGAAGTATCCTGAAATAAAACACAGAAAGAAGCATTCCAAGAAACTGCTCTCTGACATATGTATTCATTTCAGACAGTTAAATCTGACTCTACATTTCCCAGTTTGGAAAGTGTGTCTTTGAGGATCTGAAGGACATTGGGAGCACATTCAGGCCTGGTGAAAAGGAAATATCTTCAGATAAAACTGGAGAGAAGATTTCTGACCAACTCTTTTGTGATGTTTGTATTCATCTTATAGAGTTAAATCATTCTTTGGATTGAGCAGTTTGAAATCACTCTTTCTGTGGAATCTGAGAAAGGACATTGGAGCACATTGAAGACTATGGTGAAAAGGAAATATCAGATAGAAACCAGAAGGAAGCTTTCTGTGAAACTGCTCTGTGTTGCGCGTGAATTCCGCTCACACAATAAAGCTTCTCTTTTCATTGAGCAGTATTCTGACACTGTTTTTGATTAGTCTATGAAGGGATATTCGGGAATGCTTTGAGGCTTATGCTGAAAAGGAAATATCTTCAGATAGAAACTGGAGAGAAGCTTTCTGAGGAGCTGCTTTGTGACGTGTGCATTCCACTAACAAAATTACCTTTCTTCTCATAGATGACTGCGGAATCCCTTTTTTTGGAAAAGCTACCGAAGGGACATTCGGGAGTATAGGGAAGGCTATGGTGAAAAAGGAAATATCCTGAGACAAAAACTGGAAAGAAGATTTCTGTGAAACTACTTTGTGATAGATACGTTTATTCATCTCACATAGATAAAACTTTATTTCTACTATGCAATTTTGAAACTCCATCATGAACGGATTCACGAAGGGACATTTGGAAACACATTCAGGCCTATAGTGAAATAGGAAATATCTTCAGATAAAAACTAGAGAGCAGCTTTCTTAGAAACTGCTTTGTGATGTGTGCATTCCACTCAGGGAGCTATACCTCTTTTCTCATAATGCAGTGTTTGAACACTGTTCCTGTAAAATCAAAAAAAGTAATATTTCAGAGCACATGGAAGACCATAGAGAAAAGTTAAATATCCTGAATTAAAACCTAGAAAGAAGCATTCCAAGAAACTGCTCTCTGACATGTGTATTCATTTCACTTAGTTAAAGCTTACTCTACATATCCCAGTTTGGAACCTCTGTCTTTGAGGAATCTGTGAAGGGATATTCAGGAGCTTTGAGGCTTATGGTGAAAAGGAAATCTTCCGATGAAATCTGGAGAGAAGCTTTCTGAGAAACTGCTTTGTGATGTTTGCATTCATCTCATAGAGTTAAAGTATTCCTTGGATTGAGCAGTTTGAAATCTGTCTTTGAGGAATCTGTGAAGGGACATTGGGAGCACATTCAGGACTATGGTGAAAAGAAATATCCTCAGATAAAACCAGAAGAAGCTTTCTGTGAAACTGCTCTGATATGTATTCATCTCACAGTTAAGCTTCTTTTTCATTGAGCAGTTTGAAATCTGTCTTTGAGGAATCTGAAGGGATATTCAGGAGCTTTGAGGCTATGGTGAAAAGGATATATGTTCAGAGCGAAACTGGGGAGAGGCTTTCCAAAGAACTGCTTTGTGACTTGTGCATTTCACTCACAGTGATATACCTCTCTTCTCATACTGCATCAGGGAAACCCTTTGGTAGAAAAAGGTACCAAGTGATATTCAGGAACATTTTGATGCCTGTGGTGAAAAGGGAAATAACCTCAGATAAACCTGGTAAAAAGCTTTCTATGAAACTGCTCTGTGATATGTGTATTCATCTCCCATAAATAAAGCATTCTTTACATTATGCAGCTTGGAAACTCTGTCTTTGAGGAATCTGAAGGACATTGGAGCACATTCAGGACTATGGTGAAAAGGAAATATCCTCAGATAAAACCAGAATGAAGCTTTCTGTGAAACTGCTTTGTATGTTTATTCATCTCACATAGATAAACTTTCTTTCATTAGCAGTTTGAAACTCTGTCATGGAGGATCTGAAGGACATTGGGAGCATATTCAGGCCTATGGTGAAAAGAAAATATCGTCAGATAAAACCTGGGGAGAAGCTTCCTGAGAAACTTTTTGGTGGTGTGTGCATTCCACTCAGCGAGTTTTACATTTTTTCTCATAAGGAACTGTTTGAATACTATTCCTGTAAAACTAAAAAAGTGATATTTGGAGCACATTGAGGAATATGGCGAAAAGTGAAATGTCGTCAAACAAAATCCGGAAAGAAGCATTCCAAGAAATTGCTCTCTGACATGTCTATTCATTTCACAGAGTTAAAGCGTACTCTACATTTCCCATTTTGGAAATCTGTCTTTGAGGAATCTGAAGGATATTTGGAGCACATTCAGGACTATGGTGAAAAGGAAATATCTTCAGAAAAACTGGAGAGAAGCTTTCTGAGAACTGCTTTGTGATGTGCATTCCACTCAGGAGTTATACCTCTTTTCTCATAAGGCAGTGTTTGAACACTGTTCCTGTAAAAAAAAAGTGATATTTGAGCACATTGAAGACTATGGTGAAAAGTGAAATATCAAATAAAACCAGAAAGAAGCTTCCAAGAAACTGCTCTGATATGTATTCATTTCACAGAGTTAAAGCTTCTACATTTCCAGTTTGGAAATCTGTCTTTGAGGAATCTGAAGGATATTTGGAGCACATTCAGGACTATGGTGAAAAGGAAATATCTTCAGAAAAACTGGAGAGAAGCTTTCTGAGCAACTGCTTTGTGATGTGTGTATTCATCTCATAGAGTTAAACCATTCTTTGGATTGAGCAGTTTGAAATCACTGTTTCTGTGGAATCTGAGGAAGGACATTTGGGTACGTTCTTTAGATAATGGAGAAGGAAAAGTCCTCAGATAAAACCAGAAGGAAGCTTTCTGTGAAACTGCTCTGTGTCGTGTGAATTCTGTGCACACAGTTAAGCTTCTGTTTTCATTGAGCAGTATTCTAACACTGTATTTGTTTAGTCTGCGAGAGATATTTGGGAGCGTTTTGAGGCTTATGGTGAAACAGGAAATATGGTCAGACCAAAACTGGAGAGGAGCTGATTTGTGACGTGTGCATTCCACTCACAGTGTTATACCTCTTTCATAGCAGTTTGAACACTTTTGGAGAAAAAGGTACCAAGTGATATTCCGGAGCATGTTGATGCCTATAGTGAAAAGGGAAATAGCCTCAGACAGAAACTGGAAAGAAACTTTCTATGAAACTGCTCTGTGATATGTGTATTCATCTCACATGGATAAAGCTTTCATTAGCAGTTTGAAACTGTCATGGAGGATCTGAAGGATATTTGGAGCACATTCAGGCTATGGTGAAAAGGAAATATCTCAGATAAAACTGGAAAGAAGCTGAAACTGCTTTGATGTGTATTCATCTCACATAGATAAAACTTCTTTACATTACACAGTTTGGAAACTGTCATGGAGGATCTGTGAAGGACATTGGGAGCATTCAGGCCTATGGTGAAAAGGAAATATCTTCAGAAAAACTGGAGAGAAGCTTTCTGAGAAACTGCTTTGTGATGTGTGTATTCATCTCATAGAGTTAAATCATTCTTTCATTGAGCAGTTTGAAATCACTGTTTCTGGAATCTGAGAAGGACATTTGGGAGCTTTGAATATGGAAAAGAAATATCCTCAGATAAAAACCAGAAGGAAGCTTTCTGTGAAACTGCTCTGATATGTGCATTCATTTCAGAGTTAAAGCTTCTACATTGCAGTTTGGAAACTCTGTTTTTGAGGAATCTTTGAAGGGACATTGGGAGCACATTCAGGCTATGGTGAAAAAGGAAATATCTTCAGATAAAACTGGAGAGAAGCTTTCGGAACTGCTTTGATGTGTATTCCACTCACAGAGTTATACCTTTCTCTCATAGAGTTTGAACACTTTTGGAGAAAAAGAAGGACATTTGGGAGTATATGGACTATGGTGAAAAGAAATATCCTCAGAAAAACTGGAAAGAAGTTTCTGTGAAACTTCAAGAAACTGCTCTGTGATATGTGTATTCATCTCATAGATAAAGCTTCTACATTACACAGTTTGAAACTGTCATGGAGGATCTGTGAAGGGACATTGAGCACATTCAGGCCATGGAAAAGAAATATCTCAGATAAAACTGGAGAAGCTTTCTGAGAACTGCTTTGTGATGTGCATTCCACTCAGGAGTTATACCTCTTTTCTCATAAGGCAGTTTGAACACTGTTCTGTAAACCAAAAGGACATTTTTAGCATTGAAGACTATGGTGAAAAGAAATATCCTCAAAAACCAGAAGAAGCTTTCAGAAACTGCTCTGATATGTGCATTCATTTCACAGAGTTAAAGCTTCTACATTGCCAGTTTGGAAACTCTGTCTTTGAGGAATCTTGAAGGGATATTAAGCGGTGCAGGACTGGTGAAGACGTAAAAAACTGGAGAGAAGCTTTCTGAGAACTGCTTTGATGTGTGTATTCATAGAGTTAAATTTTTCTTTGGGTTGAGTAGTTTGAAATCACTTTCTGTGTAATCAGAGAAGGGACATTTGGGACATTTAGAATATGGAAAAGAAATATCCTCAGACAAAAAACCAGAAGAAGCTTTCTGTGAAACTGCTATGTGTGTGAATTCCTCTCACAGTTAAGCTTCTCTTTTCATTGAGCAGTTCTAACACTGTTTATGTTTAGTCTGTGAAGGGATATTTGAGTGCTTTGAGGCTTATGGTGAAAAAGGAAATATCTTCAGATCGAAACTGGAGAGAAGCTTTCTGAGAACTGCTTTGTGATGTGCATTCCACTCAGAGTTATACCTCTTTTCTCATAAGGCAGTGTTTGAACACTGTTCCTGTAAAACTGAAAAGTGATATTCAGATATTGAATATGGTGAAAAGGAAATATCCTCAGATAAAACTGGAGAGAGAAGCTTTCTGAGAAACTGCTTTGATGTGTATTCATCTCATAGATAAAGCTTTCTTTACATTACACAGTTTGAAACTGTCATGGAGGATCTGTGAAGGGACATTGGGAGCACATTCAGGCTATGGTGAAAAGGAAATATCTTCAGATAAAAACAGAGAAGCTTTCTGAGAACTGCTTTGTGATGTGTGCATTCCACTCAGGAGTTATACCTCTTTTCTCATAGGGTTTGAACACTGTTCTGTAAAAAAAAGGACATTTAGCATTGAAGACTATGGTGAAAAGAAATATCCTCAAAAACCAGAAGAAGCTTTCAGAAACTGCTCTGATATGTGCATTCATTTCAGAGTTAAAGCTTCTACATTGCCAGTTTGGAAACTGTCTTTGAGGAATCTGTGAAGGGATATTAGTGGTGCAGAGGCTTGGTGAAAAATATCTTCAGAAAAACTGGAGAGAAGCTTTCTGAGAAACTGCTTTGTGATGTGTGTATTCATCTCATAGAGTTAACTTTTTATTGACAGTTTGAAATCACTTTTCTGTGGAATCTGAGAAGGACATTTGGGAACACTCTTTAGAATATGGAAAAGAAATATCCTCAGATAAAAACAGAGAAGCTTTCTGTGAAACTGCTTGTGATGTGTATTCATCTCACAGTTAAGCTTCTTTTTCATTGAGCAGTTTCTAACACTGTTTTTGAGTCTGTGAAGGGATATTTGAGCACTTTGAGGCTTATGGTGAAAAGGAAATATCAGATAAAACTGGAGAGAAGCTTTCAGAAACTGCTTTGTGATGTGTATTCCACTCACAGAGTTACCTTTTTCATTTAAAACACTTTTTGGAGAAAAGGAAAGATATTCAGATATTGAATATGGTGAAAAGGAAATAGCCTCAAACAGAAACTAGAAAGAAGCTTTCTGTGAAAATGCTCTGTGATACGTGTATTCATGTCATATAGATAAAGCTTTCTTTACATTACACAGCTTGGTAACTCTGTCATGGACGGATCCCCGAAGGACATTCGGGAGCACATTCAGGACTATGGTGAAAATGGAAATATCTTCAGATAAAAACTAGAGAGAAGCTTTCTGAGAAACTGCTTTGTGATGTCTGTATTCATCTCATAGAGTTAAATCTTTCCTTGGATTGAGCAGTTTGAAATCACTGTTTCTGAGGAACCTGAGAAAGGACATTTGGGAACAGCTTTTGAATATGCTGAAAATACCTCAGAAAAAAACCAGAAGAAGCTTTCGAAACTGCTGTGTGTGAATTCCATCACAGTTATCTTCTCTTTCATTGAGCAGTTCTAACACTGTTTTTGAGTCTGTGAAGGATATTTGAGCACTTTGAGGCTATGGTGAAAAGGAAATATCTTCAGATAAAAACTGGAGAGAAGCTTTCTGAGCTTTTTGTGATGTGTATTCATCTCACATAGATAAAACTTTCTTTCATTAGCAGTTTGAAACTCTGTCTTTGAGGAATCTGAAAGGACATTTGGGAGTATATGGACTATGGTGAAAAGGAAATATCCTCAGAAAAACTGGAAAGAAGCTTTCTGTGAAACTGCTTTGTGATAGATATGTTAATTCATCTCACATAGATAAAACTTTCTTTATATGATGTAGTTTGTAAACTCTGTGATGGACGGATCCATGAAGGGATATTCGGGAGCACAATCAGCACTATGGTGAAAACGGAAATATATTCAAATAAAAACCGGGGAGAAGCTTTCTGAGAAACTGCTTTGTGATGTGTGCATTGCACTCAGAGAGTTATACCTCTTTTCTCATAAGGCAGTATTTGAACATGGTTCCTGTAAAACCGAAAAAGTGACATTTTGCAATGCATTGAAGACTATGGTGAAAATTGAACTATCCTCAACTAAAACCCAGAAGGAAGCATTCCAAAAAACTGCTCTCTGATATGTACATTCATTTCACAGAGTTAAATCTTACTGTACATTGCCCAGTTTGGAAACTCTGTTTTTGAGCAATCTGCAAAGGACATTTGGAGCACATTCAGGCTATGGTGAAAAGGAAATATCTTCAGAAAAACTGGAGAGAAGCTTTCTGAGAACTGCTTTGTGATGTGTATTCATCTCATAGAGTTAAATCATTCTTTATTGAGCAGTTTGAAATCACTGTTTCTGTGGAATCTGAGAAGGACATTGGGAACACTCTTAGAATATGGTGAAAAGGAAATCTTCAGATAAAACCAGAAGAAGCTTTCTGAGAAACTGCTTTGTGATGTGTAAATTCATCTCACATAGATAAACTTTCTTTCATTACACAGTTTGAAACTCTGTTTTTGAGGAATCTGTGAAGGGATATTCAGCCAGGTTATGGTGAAAAGAAATATCTTCAGATAAACTGAGAAGCTTTCGACTGTTTGTGATGTGCATTCCACTCAGAGTTATACTTTTCTTCAGCATGGAAAGTTTTGAGAATACCAAGGGATATTGGAGAAAAGGAAATACCTCAGAAAACTGGAAAGAAGTTTTCTGAAACTGCTTTGTGATATGTGTATTCATCTCACATAGATAAACTTTCTTTCATTACACAGTTTGAAACTCTGATGGAAAGGGACATTTGGAGCACATTCAGGACTATGGTGAAAAAGGAAATAGCCTCACAGAAAAACTGGAAAGAAGTTTTCTGTGAACCTGCTTTCTGCTTATTTTTATTAATCTCACATATAAACTTTTTTTTATGCAGTTTGAAACTGTCATGGAGGATCACAAAGGGACATTTGGAGCACATTCAGGCTATGGTGAAAAGGAAATATCTTCAGATAAAACTGGAGAGAGCTTTCTGAGAACTGCTTTGTGATGTGTGCATTCCACTCAGAGTTATACCTCTTTTCTCATAAGGCAGTGTTTGAACACTGTTCCTGTAAAACTGAAAAGTGATTTTGAGCATTGAAGACTATGGTGAAAAGTGAAATATCCTCAGAAAAAAGAAAGAAGCTTTCAGAAACTGCTCTATATGTGCATTCATTTCACAGAGTTATTTTCTCTACATTAGTTTGAAACTCTGTCTTGAGGAATCTGAAGGATATTGGAGCTTTGAGGCTATGGTGAAAAGGAAATATCTCAGATAAAACTGGAGAAGCTTTCTGAGAACTGCTTTGTGATGTATTCATCTCATAGTTAAATCATTCTTTATTGAGCAGTTTGAAATCACTGTTTCTGTGGAATCTGAGAAGGACATTTGACATAGAATATGAAAAGAAATATCCAGATAAAACCAGAAGAAGCTTTCAGAAACTGTTTTGTGATGTGAATTCCTCTCACTCAGTTAAGCTTCTCTTTTCATTGAGCAGTTTGAAACTCTGTCTTTGAGGAATCTGTGAAGGGATATTCAGGAGCATTTGAGGCTATGGTGAAAAGGAAATATTCAGATAGAAACTGGAGAGAAGCTTGAGAACTGCTTTGTGATGTGTGTATTCATCTCACATAGATAAACTTTCTTTCATTACACAGTTTGAAACTCTGTCTTGAGGAATCTGTGAAGGGATATTGGAGCACATTCAGGACTATGGTGAAAAGGAAATATCCTCAGAAAAACTGGAAAGAAGCTTTCTGAAACTGCTCTGTGATGTGTATTCATCTCACATAGATAAAGCTTTCTTTCATTACACAGTTTGAAACTCTGTTGGAATCAGAAGGACATTTGGAGCACATTCAGGCTATGGTGAAAAGGAAATATCTTCAGATAAAACCAGAAGAAGCTTTCAGAACTGCATGTTTATTCATCTCACATAGAGTTAACTTTTCATTGAGCAGTTTGAAATCACTGTTTCTGTGGAATCTGAGAAGGACATTTGGAGCACATTCAGGCTATGGTGAAAAGGAAATATCCTCAGATAAAACTGGAAAGAAGCTTTCTGAAACTGCTTTGTATGTGTATTCATCTCACATAGATAAACTTTCTTTCATTACACAGTTTGAAACTCTGTTTTGAGGAATCTGTGAAGGGACATTGGAGCACATTCAGGCCTATGGTGAAAAGGAAATATCTTCAGATAAAACTGGAGAGAAGCTTTCTGAGAAACTGCTTTGTGATGTGTGCATTCCACTCAGAGTTATAATTCTTCTCATAAGGCAGTGTTTGAACACTGTTCTGTAAAACTAAAAAGTGATTTTAGCACATTGAAGACTATGGTGAAAAGTGAAATATCCTGAAATAAAACCAGAAAGAAGTTCCAAGAAACTGCTCTCTGATGTGCATTCATTTCACAGAGTTAAGCTTCTCTACATTGCCAGTTTGGAAACTCTGTCTTTGAGGAATCTGTGAAGGGATATTTGGGGAGGCTGTGGTGAGAAGGAAATCTTCTGATGAAAACTGGAGAGAAGCTTTCTGAGAACTGCTTTGTGATGTGTGTATTCATCTCAGAGTTAAACCTTCTATTGAGCAGTTTGAAATCACTTTTGTGGATCTGAGAAAGGACATTTGGGAGCTAAGAATATGAAAAAGAAATATCCTCAGATAAAAACCAGAAGAAGCTTTCTGTGAAACTGCTCTGTGATGTATTCATTTCACAGAGTTAAGCTTCTCTTTTCATTGAGCAGTTTTCTAACTCTGTTTATGATGGAAGGATATTCAAGCTTTGAGGCTTATGGTGAAAAGGAAATATCTTCAGATAGAAACTGGAGAGAAGCTTTCTGAGAACTGCTTTGTGATGTGTATTCATCTCACAGATAAAACTTTCTTTCATTACACAGTTTGAAACTGTCATGGATGGATCTGAAGGACATTTGGGAGCATTCAGGCTATGGTGAAAAGGAAATATCCTCAGACAAAACTGGAAAGAAGCTTTCTGAAACTGCTTCTGTGATATGTATTCATCTCACAGATAAAACTTTCTTTCATTACACAGTTTGAAACACTGTCATGATGGATCTGAAGGGACATTCGGGAGCACATTCAGGACTATGGTGAAAAGGAAATATCTTCAGATAAAACTGGAAGAAGCTTTCAGAAACTGCTTGTATGCATTCATCTCATATAGATAAAACTTTCTTTACATTACACAGTTTGAAACACTGTCATGATGGATCTGAAGGACATTTGGGAGCATTCAGGCTATGGTGAAAAAGGAAATATCTCAGATAAAACTGGAGAGAAGCTTTCTGAAACTGCTTTGTGATGTGTGCATTCCACTCAGGAGTTATACCTTTCTTCTCATAAGGCAGTTTGAACACTTTCTGTAAAACTAAAAAGGATATTGAGCATTGAAGACTATGGTGAAAAGGAAATCTCAGATAAAACCAGAAAGAAGCTTTCGAAACTGCTCTCTGATATGTGCATTCATTTCACAGAGTTAAGCTTCTCTTTTCATTGAGCAGTTTGAAATCACTGTTCTGTGGAATCTGAGAAAGGACATTTGGGAGCATTCAGGCTATGGTGAAAAGGAAATATCTTCAGAAAAACTGGAAAGAAGCTTCTGAAACTGCTTTGTGATGTGTATTCACTCAGAGTTATACCTTTCTTCTCATAAGGCAGTTTGAACACTGTTCTGTAAAACTAAAAAGTGATATTCAGAGCATTGAAGACTATGGTGAAAAGGAAATATCCTCAGATAAAACTGGAAGAAGCTGTGAAACTGCTTTGTGTTTATTCATCTCATAGATAAGCTTTCTTTCATTACACAGTTTGAAACACTGTCATGATGGATCTGAAGGATATTTGGAGCATTCAGGCTATGTGGTGAAAAAGGAAATATCGTCAGTTAAAAACTGGAGAGAAGCTTTCTGAGAAACTTTTTGGAGATGTGTGCATTGCACTCAGGTAGTTATACCTTTTTCCTCATGAGGCACTGTTTGAACACTGTTCCTGTACAAATAAAAAAATGATATTCAGAGCACATTGAAGACTATAGCAAAAAGTGAAATATCTCAATAAAACCAGAAAGAAGTTTCCAAGAAACTGCTCTGATATGTATTCATTTCACAGAGTTAAAGCTTTCTTTACATTGCAGTTTTGAAACTGTCTTTGAGGAATCTGAAGGATATTAGTGGCACTGAGGCCTGTGGTGAGAAGGAAATGTCTTTGAAAACTGGAGAAGCTTGAGCAACTTTGTGATGTGTATTCATCTCATAGAGTTAAATCATTCTTTGGATTGAGCAGTTTGAAATCAATATTTCTGTGGAATCTGAGAAAGGACATTTGGGAACGCTCTTTAGAATATCCTGAAAAAGTAATCAGCTCAGATAGCGACCAGAAGGAAGCTTTCAGTGAAACCACTCTGCGACGCATGAATACCACTTGCACAGTTAAGCTTCTCTTTTCATTGAGCAGTATGCTAATACTGTTTTAGTTTAGTCAGCTAAGGATACTCGAGAGCGTTTAGAGGCTTAATGTGAAAAAGGAAATATCTTGAGATAGAAACTGTAGAGAAATTCTCCGAGGAGCTGCTTTGTGACGGGTGCATTCCAATAACAGAATTATACCTTTCTTCTCAGAGAGGATTGGGGAATCCCTTTTGGAGAAAAAGCTACCAAGGGACATTTGGGAGTATAGGCATGGCTCTGGTGAAAAGGGAAATATCCTCAGACAAAACCTGGAAAGAAGCTTTCTGTGAAGCTTTTTGTGATAGATATGTTTATTCATCTCACATTGATAAAACTTTCTTTCTATTATGCAGTTTTGAAATGCGTTCATGGACGGATTCATGAAGGGACATTCGTGAGCACATTCAGGCATATGGTGAAATAGGAAATATCTTCAGATAAAAACTGTGGAGAAACTTTCTGAGAAACTGCTTTGTGATGTGTACATTCCACTCAGTGAGTTATGCCTCTTTTCTCATAAGGCAGTGTTTGAACACTGTTCCTGTAAAACTGAAATGTGATATTTCGGAGTGCATTGAAGACTAAGGCAAAAAGTGAAATATCATCAAATAAAACCCGGAAAGAAGCGTTTCAAGAAACTGCTCTCTGATAAGTGTATTTATTTCACAGAGTTAAAGTGTACTTTACGTTGCCAAGTTTATAAACTCAGTCTTTGAGGAATCTGTGAAGGGATATTAAGTGCAAGAGGCTGTGGTGAAGGAAATGTCTTCATGAAAACTGGAGAGAAGCTTTCTGAGAACTGCTTTGTGATGTGTTTTCTCATAGTTAAACTTCTTCATTGAGCAGTTTGAAATCACTGTCTGTGGAATCTGAGAAGGACATTTGGGAGCTTAGAATATGGAAAAGAAATATCTCAGATAAAACCAGAAGGAAGCTTTCTGTGAAACTGCTCTGTGTGATTCTCTCTCTCAAAGTTACTCTTTTCATTGAGCAGTTTTGAACACTGTTTAAATCTGAAGGGATATTGAGCACTTTGAGGCTTATGGTGAAAAGGAAATATTTCAGATAAAACTGGAGAGAAGCTTTCTGAGAACTGCTTTGTGATGTATTCCACTCACAGTGTTATACCTCTTTCATTACAGCATTAATTTTTGAGAAAAGGACCAAGGATATTGGGAGCTTTGAGGCTTATGGTGAAAAGGAAATATCTTCAGACAAAACTGGAAAGAAGCTTTCTGAAACTGCTTTGTGATATGTGTATTCATCTCACATAGATCAAGCTTTCTTTACACTACGCAGCCTGGAAACTCTCTAATGGAAGGATCCTCGAAGGGACATTCGGGATCACATTCAGAACTATGGTGAAAAAGGAAATATCTTCAGATAAAAACTGGAAAGATGCTTTCTCTGAGTCCACTTTTTGTTATGATTATTCATCTCACATAGATAAAACTTTCATTAGCAGTTTGAAACTGTCATGGATGGATCTGAAGGGACATTCAGGAGCACATTCAGGCTATGGTGAAAAGGAAATATCTTCAGATAAAAGAAGCTTTCTGAGAACTGCTTGTATGTGTGCATTCCACTCAGGAGTTATACCTTCTTCTCATAAGACACTGTTTGTACACTGTTCCTGTAAAACTAAAAAGCGATATTCGGAGCATATTCAAGACTATGGCAAAAAGTTAAATGTCATCAAATAAAACTCAGAAAGAAGCATTCCAAGTAACTGCTCTCTGACATGTGCATTCATTTCAGAGAGTTAAAGCTTACTCTACATTTCCTAGTTTGAAAAGTTTGTCTTTGAGGATTCTGTGAAGGGATATTAAGTGGCGACCGGAGGCCTGTGTCAAGCAAGGAAATGTCTTCTGTTGAAAACTGAAGAGAAGCTTTCTGAGCAACTGCTTTGTGATGTGTGTATTTATCTCAGAAAGTTAAATCAGTCTTTGTTTTCAGCAGTTTGAAATCACTGTTTCTGTGGAACCTGAGAAAGGACATTTGGGAACACTATTAAGATATGCTGAAAAAGAAATACCCAAAGATAAAAAACAAAAGAAAGCTTTCTGTGAAACTGCTCTGTGATGTGCATTCCACTCACAGAGTTATACCTTTCTTCTCATAAGGCAGTGTTTGAACACTGTTCCTGTAAACTGAAAAGTGATATTTGGAGCACATTCAGGCTATGGTGAAAACGGAAATATCTTCAGATAGAAACTGGAAAGGTTTCCGAGGAGCTGCTTTGTGACATGTGAACTCCACTCAAAGAGTTATACCTTTCTTCTCATAGAGGATTGGGGAACCCCTTTTGGAGAAAAAGCTACCATGGGACATTCAGGAGTATATGGATGGCTATGGTAAAAAAGGAAATATCCTCAGACAAAAACTGGAAAGAAGCTTTCGGTACAACTGCTTTTTGATAGATATGCTAATGATCTCACATAGATAAAACCTTCTTTATATTACACAGTTAGGACACTCCGTCATGGATGGATCCACGAAGGAACATTCAGGAGCACATTCAGGCCTATGGTGAAAAAGGAAATATCTTCAGATAAAAACACGAGAGAAACTCTGAGAAACTGTTTTGTGATATGTACATTCCACTCAGGGAGCTGTACCTCTTTTCTCATAAGGCAGTGTTTGAACACTGTTCCTGTAATACTGAAAAAGTGATATTTCGGAGAGCTTTAACGACTATGGCCAAAAGTGAACTCTCCTCAAATAAAACCCAAAAAGAAGCGTTCCAATGAAATGCTCTCTTATATATGCATGTATTTCACAGAGATAAAGCTTACTTTACATTGCTTAGTTTGGAAACTTTCTCTTGCGGAATCTGCAAAGGGATATTAAGTGGTGCCTGAGGCTGGTGAGAGAAATCTTCATGAAAACTGGAGAGAAGCTTGAGAACTGCTTTGTGTGTGTATTCATCTCATAGAGTTAAATCATTCTTGGATTGAGCAGTTTGCAATCACCATTTCTGTGGAATCTGAGAAAGGACACTTGGGAGCTCTTAGAATATGGAAAAGAAATATCCTCAGATAAAAACCAGAAGAAGCTTTCAGAAACTGCTGTTGTGAATTCATCTCACAGTTAAGCTTCTCTTTTCATTGAGCAGTTTTGAACACTGTTTAAATCTGAAGGGATATTAGCACTCTTAGAAAAAGGAAATATGTTCAGATAAAACTGGAGAGAAGCTTTCTGAGAACTGCTTTGTGATGTATTCCACTCACAGTGTTATACCTCTTTCATTACAGCATTAATTTTTGAGAAAAGGACCAAGGATATTGGAGCATTGAAGACTATGGTGAAAAGGAAATATCCTCAGACAAAACTGGAAAGAAGCTTTCTGAAACTGCTTTGTGATATGTGTATTCATCTCACATAGATAAAACTTCTTTATATTACACAGTTTGAAACTCTGTCATGGAGGATCTGAAAGGGACATTTGGAGCACATTGAAGACTATGGTGAAAAGGAAATATCCTCAGATAAAACTGGAAAGAAGCTTTCTGTGAAACTGCTTTTTTATGTTATTCATCTCACATAGATAAAGCTTTTCTTACATTACAGTTTGAAACACTGTCATGGACGGATCTGAAGGGACATTCAGCATTCAGAATATGGTGAAAAGGAAATATCTTCAGATAAAACTGGAGAGAAGCTTTCTGAGAACTGCTTTGTGATGTGCATTCCACTCCAGGAGTTAAACCTCTTTTCTCATAAGGCAGTGTTTGAACACTGTTCTGTAAAACTGAAAAGTGATATTGAGCATTGAAGACTATGGAAAAGTGAAATATCCTCAAATAACCAGAAAGAAGCTTCAAGAAACTGCTCTCTGATATGTGCATTCATTTCAGAGTTAAAGCTTCTTTACATTGCAGTTTGGAAACTCTGTCTTGTAGAAATCTGTGAAGGGATATTAAGTGACGCCTGAGGCCTGTGGTGAGTAAGGAATCATCTTCAGATGAAAATGGGAGAGAAACTTTCTGAGTAACTTCTTTGTGATGTGTGTATTCATCTCATAGAGGTAAACCTTTCTTTCAACAGAGCAGTTTGAAATCACTGTTTCTTTGGAATCATAGGAAGGACATTTAAAGCTTTGAATATGGTGAAAAGAAATACCCTCGGATAAAAACCAGAAGAAAGCTTTCTTTGAAACTGATGTATGTCATGTGAATTCCACTCTCACAGTGAAGATTCTGTTTTCATTTAGAAGTATTCTAACACTGCAGTCTAAGGATATTGGAGCACTTTGAGGCTATGGTGAAAAGAAATATCTTCAGATAAAACTGGAGAGAAGCTTTCTGAGACTGCTTTGTGATGTGTGCATTCCACTCACAGAGTTATACTTCTTCTCATAGAGCATTGAAACTCTTTGAGGAATCTGAAGGGACATTTGGAGTATATGGACACTATGGTAAAAAGGAAATATCAGACAAAACTGGAAAGAAATTTCTGTGAAACTGTTTTGTGATATATATGTATTCATCTCACATTTAAAAACTTTTATATTATGCAGTTTGAAACTCATGGATGGATCTGAAGGGACATTCGGGAGACAGGCTATGGTGAAAAGGAAATATCTTCAGATAAAACTGGAGAGAAGCTTTCTGAGAAACTGCTTTGTGATGTGTGCATTCCACTCAAGTTATACTCTTTTTCATAAGGCAGTGTTTGAACACTGTTCTGTAAAACTGAAAAGGATATTTTGAGCATTGAAGACTATGAAAAAGTGAAATATCTCAAATAAAACCAGAAGAAGCTTTCAGAAACTGCTCTCTGATATGTGCATTCATTTCACAGAGTTAAAGCTTACTCTACATTGCAGTTTGGAAACTCTTTGAGGAATCTGAAGGATATTGGAGCACTTTGAGGCTTATGGTGAAAAGGAAATATCTTCAGAAAACTGGAGAGAAGCTTTCTGAGAACTGCTTTGTGATGTGTGTATTCATCTCATAGAGTTAAATCATTCTTTATTGAGCAGTTTGAAATTTTCTGAATCTGAGAGGACATTTGGGAGCTTTAGAATATGGAAAAGAAATATCCTCAGATAAAAACCAGAAGAAGCTTTCTGAGAACTGCTTTGATGTGCATTCCACTCACAGTTAAGCTTCTTTCATTGAGCAGTTTGAAACTCTGTCTTTGAGGAATCTGAAGGGACATTTGGGAGCACATTCAGGCCTATGGTGAAAAGGAAATATCTTCAGATAAAACTGGAGAGAAGCTTTCTGAGAACTGCTTTGATGTGCATTCCACTCAGAGTTATACTCTTCTCATACAGCAGGGAAACTCTTTGAGGAATCTGAAGGACATTTAGGAGCACATTCAGGCCTATGGTGAAAAAGGAAATATATTCAGATAAAAACTGGAAAGAAGATTTCTGTGAATCTGCTTTTTGCTATGTGTATTCATCTCAAATACATAAAGCTTTTATTACAGTTTGAAACTCTGTCTGGATGAAAGGATATTGGAGCATTCAGATATGGTGAAAAGGAAATATCCTCCGTTCAAAACTGGAAAGAAGCTTTCTGTGAAACTGCTTTGTGATGTGTATTCATCTCACATAGCTAAAGCTTCCTTTACATTATGCAGCTTGGAAACTCCGTCACGGACGGAACCATGAAGGGACATTCGGGAGCACATTCAGGCCAATGGTGAAAAAGGAAATATCTTCAGATAAAAGGCAGAGAGAAGTTTTCTGAGAAACTGCTTTATGATGTCTGCATTCCAGTCAGGGAGTAATAACTCCTTTCTCAGAAGGCAGTGTTTGAACACTGTTTCTAAAAAAAAGGAATATTGGAGCATTGAAGACTATGAAAAGTGAAATATCCTCAGATAAAAACCAGAAGAAGCTTTCCAAGAAACTCTGATATGTGCATTCATTTCACAGATTAAAGCTTCTACATTGCAGTTTGGAAACTGTCTTTGAGGAATCTGAAGGGACATTTGGGAGCACATTGAGGCCTGTGGGGAAATTGGAAATATCTTCCGTTGAAAACTGGAGAGAACCTTTCTGAACAACTGCTTTGTGACATGTGTATTAATCAAAGAGAGTTAAATCATTCTTTGGATTGAGCAGTTTAAAATCACTGTTTCTGTGGAATCTGAGGAAGGACATTTGGGAATTCTTAGAATATGTGAAAAGAAATACCTCAGATAAAAACCAGAAGAAGCTTTCTGTGAAACTGCTCTGTGTTCTGTTAATTCATCTCACAGTTAAGCTTCTCTTTTCATTGAGCAGTTTGAACACTGTTTTAGTCTGTGAAGGGATATTCAGTGCATGAGGCTTATGGTGAAAAGGAAATATCTTCAGATAAAACTGGAGAGAAGCTGAGACTGCTTTGTGATGTGTGTATTCATCTCATAGATAAACTTTCTTATATTACAGTTTGAAACTCTGTCTTTGAGGAATCTGAAGGACATTTGGGAGCACATTCAGGCCTATGGTGAAAAGGAAATATCCTCAGAAAAACTGGAAAGAAGCTTTCTGTGAAACTGCTCTGTGATATGTTTATTCATCTCATAGATAAACTTTCTTATATTACAGTTTGAAACTGTATGGATCATGAAGGGACATTTGGGAGCACATTCAGGCCTATGGTGAAAAGGAAATATCTTCAGATAAAACTGGAAGAAGCTTTCTGAGAACTGCTTTGTGATGTGTGCATTCCACTCAGATTATAATCTTCTCATTGGCAGTGTTTGAACACTTTGAAACCTGAAAAAAGATATTTAGCACTTGAAGACTATATCAAAAAGTGAAATATCCTCAAATAAACTGAAAGAAGCTTTCCAAGAAACTGCTCTCTGATATGCATTCATCTCACAGTTAAGCTTCTACATTGCAGTTTGAAACTCTGTCTTTGAGGAATCTGAAGGATATTAAGTGGTGCCTGAGGCCTGTGGTGAAAAGGAAATATCTTCAGAAAACTGGAGAGAAGCTTTCTGAGAACTGCTTTGTGATGTGTGTATTCACTCATAGAGTTAAACCTCTTTTTCATTGAGCAGTTTGAAATCACTGTTTGTGGAATCTGAGAAGGACATTTGGAGTCTTAGAATATGGAAAAGAAATATCCTCAGATAAAACCAGAAGGAAGCTTTCTGTGAAACTGCTTTGTGATGTGTATTCATCTCACAGTTAAGCTTCTCTTTTCATTGAGCATTTTCTAACACTGTTTTTGAGTCTGAAGGATATTGGGAGTGCTTTGAGGCTTATGGTGAAAAGGAATATCTTCAGATAAAACTGGAGAGAAGCTGAGAAGTGCTTTGTGAAATCACTGTTTTTTCTCTGAAAGGACATTTGGGAACATATTAAGATATGCTGAAAAGAAATATCCTCAGAAAAAACCAGAAGAAGCTTTCTGAAACTGCTTTGTGATGTGTGTATTCATCTCATAGATAAACTTTCTTATATTACAGTTTGAAACTCTGTCTTGAGGAATCTGAAGGATATTAGTGCTTTGAGGCTGTGAAAAAGGAAATATCTTCAGATAAAACTGGAGAGAAGCTTTCTGAAACTGCTTTGTGATGTGTATTCATCTCATAAAGTTAAATCATTCTTTCAATTTAGCAGTTTGAAATCACTGTTTCTGTGGAATCTGAAGGACATTTGGGAATTCTTAGAATATGAAAAGAAATATCCTCAGATAAAACCAGAAGAAATTTCTGTGAAACTGCTCTGTGTGTGAATTCCACTCACAGTTAAGCTTCTTTTCATTGAGCAGTATTCTAACACTGTTTTGTTTAGTCAAAAGGATATTGGGAGCTTTGAGGCTTATGGTGAAAAGGAAATATCTTCAGATAGAAACTGGAGAGAAGCTTTCTGAGACTGCTTTGTGATGTGTGCATTCCACTCACAGAGTTAAATTTCTTCTCATTGAGCAGTTTGAAATCACTGTTTGTGGAATCTGAAGGACATTTGGAGTATATGGATGCTATGGTGAAAAGGAAATATCCTCAGACAAAAACTGGAAAGAAATTTCTGTGAAACTGCTTTGTAGATATGTTTATTCATCTCATAGAGTTAAATCATTCTTTGGATTGAGCAGTTTGAAATCACTGTTTGTGGAATCTGAGAAAGGACATTTGGGAGCACATTCAGGCCTATGGTGAAAAAGGAGATATGTTCAGATAAAAACTGGATAGAAGGTTTCTGAGAAACAACTTTGTGATGTTTGCATTCCACTCAGAGAATTATACCTATTTTCTCACAAGGCAGTGTTTGAACACTGTTCCTGTAAAACTGAAAAAGGAATATTTCGGAGCACATGGAAGACTATGGCAAAAAGTGAAATATCCTGAAATAAAACCCAGAAAGAAGCGTTCCAAGAAACTTTTCTCTGACATGTGCATTCATTTCAGAGACTTAAAGTTTACTCTACATTGCCCAGGATGGAAAGTCTGTCTTTGAGGATTCTGAGCAGGGATATTAAGTGGCTCCTGGAGAAATGTGGTGAGCAAGGAAATGTCTTTCATTGAAAACTGTAGATAAGCTTTTTGAGCAACTGCTTTGTGATGTGTGTATTATTCTCATACAGTTAAATCATTCTTTGGATGGAAGAGTTTGAAATCACTGTTTCTGTGGAACCTGAGAAAGGATTTGGGAACACTCTTTAGAATAGGGAAAAGAAATATCAGATAAAACCAGAAGAAGCTTTCTGTGAAACTGCTGATGTGAATTCCACTCACACAGTTAAGTTTGTCTTTTCATTGAGCAGTTTTCTAACACTGTTTATCTTTAGTCAAGGGGATATTAGGGAGTGCTTTGAGGCTTATGGTAAAAAGGAAATATTTTCAGAGAGAAACTGGAGAGATGCTTTCTGAGGAACTGCTTTGTGATGCATTCCACTCAGAGTTATACTTTTCTTCTCATAGAGATTGAACATGGAGAAAATCAGGGGACATTTGGAGTATATGGATGCTATGGTGAAAAGGAAATATCCTCAGATAAAACTGGAAAGAAGCTTTCTGTGAAACTGCTTTGTGATAGATATGTTTATTCATCTCATAGATAAACTTCTTTCATTACACAGTTTGAAACTGTCATGGATGGATTTGAAGGGACATTCAGGAGCACATTCAGGCCTATGGTGAAAAGGAATATCTTCAGATAAAACTGGAGAAAGCTTTCTGTGAAACTGCTCTGATATGTGCATTCCACTCAGAGTTATACCTTTTCTCATAAGGCAGTTTGAACACTGTTCCTGTAAAACTGAAAAGTGATATTTCAGTGCATTGAAGACTATGAAAAGTGAAATATCCTCAAATAAAACCAGAAGAAGCTTCCAAGAAACTGCTCTCTGATATGTGCATTCATTTCACAGAGTTAAAGCTCTCTATTGCAGTTTGGAAACTCTGTCTTTGAGGAATCTGAAGGATATTAAGTGGCACTGAGGCCTGTGGTGAAAAGGAAATATCTTCAGAAAACTGGAGAGAAGCTTTCTGAGAACTGCTTTGATGTGTATTCACTCATAGAGTTAAACCTCTTTTTCATTGAGCAGTTTGAAATCACTGTTTTGTGGAATCTGAAGGACATTTGGATCTTAGAATATGTGAAAAGAAATATCCTCAGATAAAACCAGAAGGAAGCTTTCTGTGAAACTGCTTGTATCTGAATTCTCTCACAGTTAAGCTTCTTTTCATTGAGCAGTTTTCTAACACTGTTTATCTTTTAGTGGAAGGATATTAGATTTGAGGCTTATGGTGAAAAGGAAATCTTCAGATAGAAACTGGAGAGAAGCTTTCTGAGAAACTGCTTTGTGATGTGCATTCCACTCACAGAGTTATACCTCTTCTCATAAGGCAGTTTGAACACTGTTCCTGTAAAACTGAAAAGTGACATTTTGGAGTGCATTGAAGACTATGGTGAAAAGGAAATATTCAGATAAAACTGGAAAGAAGCTTTCTGTGAAACTGCTCTGGTATATGTTTATTCATGTCACATAGATAAAGCTTTCTTTACATTACACAGCTTGGAAACTCTGTCATGGACGGATCCAGGAAGGGACATTCGGGAACACATTCAGGAGTATGGTGAAAAAGGAAATATCTTCAGATAAAAACTGGAAAGAAGCATTCTGAAACTGCTTTGTGATGTATTCATCTCACATAGATAAACTTCTTTCATTACACAGTTTGAAACTCTGTCTGGAAACTGAAAGGACATTTGGAGCACATTGAAGACTATGGTGAAAAGGAAATATATTCAGATAAAACTGAAAGAAGCTTTCTGAAACTGCTTTGATATTTATTCATCTCACATTAAAGCTTTTACATTTGCAGTTTGAAACTCTCATGGAGGATCTGAAGGGACATTCAGGAGCCCATAGAGGGCTATGGTGAAAAAGGAAATATCTTCCGTTCAAAACTGGAGAGAAGCTTTCTGAGAAACTGCTCTGTGTTCTGTTAATTCATCTCACAGAGTTAAATCAATCTTGGATTGAGCATTTTGAAATCACTGTTTCTGTGGAATCTGAGAAAGGACATTTGGAGCACATTGAAGACTATGGTGAAAAGGAAATATCCTCAGATAAAACTGGAAAGAAGCTTTCTGTGAAACTGCTGATATTTATTCATCTCACATTAAAGCTTTTACATTTGCAGTTTGAAACTCTCATGGAGGATCTGAAGGGACATTCAGGAGCACATTCAGGCCTATGGTGAAAAAGGAAATATCTTCCGTTCAAAACTGGAGAGAAGCTTTCTGAGAAACTGCTCTGTGATGTGTGCATTCCACTCAGAGTTATCTTTCTCATGGCAGTGTTTGAACACTGTTCCTGTAAAACTGAAAGGACATTTGAGCATTTAAGAATATGGAAAAGAAATATCCTCAAATAAAACCCAGAAAGAAGCTTTCTGTGAAACTGCTTTGTGATGTATTCATCTCACATAGATAAACTTTCTTATATTATGCAGTTTGAAACTCTGTTTTGAATCAAAGG
The DNA here is from genome assembly GCA_014849445.1 of Cercopithecus mona. Classification (NCBI taxonomy): domain Eukaryota; kingdom Metazoa; phylum Chordata; class Mammalia; order Primates; family Cercopithecidae; genus Cercopithecus; species Cercopithecus mona. The sequence goes on along the minus strand of JABBCR010001366.1, from coordinate 29,812 downwards.
ATACTGAGAGTGTGTGAAAAGGAAATATCTTCAGATAAAACTGGAGAGAAGCTTTCTGAGAACTGCTTTGTGATGTGTATTCATAGAGTTAAATCATTCTTGGATTGAGCAGTTTGAAATCACTGTTTCTGTGGAATCTGAGAAAGGACATTTGGGAATGTTAAGAATATGCTGAGAAATAGATAAAAATTCAGGGAATTCAGTATATGACTATGGTGAAAAGGAAATATCTCAGACAAAACTGGAAAGAAGCTTTCTGTGAAACTGCTGTGATAGATATGTTTATTCATCTCACATAGATAAAACTTTCTTATATTATGCAGTTTGAAATTCTGGAGATCACAAAAGGACATTCTTGAGCACATTCAGGCCTATGGTAAAAACGAAATTATCTTCAGATAAAAACTGGAAAGAAGCTTTCTGAGAAACTGCTTTGTGATGTGTGCATTCCACTAAGGGAGTTATACCAGTTTTCTCATAAGGCAATATTTGAACACTTCCTGTAAAACCGAAAAGGTGACATTTTGGAGTGCATTGAAGACTATGGCGAAAAGTGAAATATCCTCAAATAAAACCCAGAAAGAAGCGTTCCAAGAAAATGTTCTCTGATATGAGTATTCATTTCACAGAATTAAAGCATACTCTACATTGTCCAGTTTGCAAACTCTGTCTTTGAGGAATATGCGAAGGGATATTAAGTGGTGCCCTGGAGGCCTGTGGTGACTAAGGAAATTTCCCCCCTTGCAAACTGGAGAGTTTTCTGAGCATCTGCTTTATGATGTGTGTATTCATCTCATAGAGTTAAACCACTCCTTGGATTGAGCAGTTTGAAATCACTGTTTCTCTGGTATCTGAAAAAGGACATTTAGGATCGTTCTCTGGAGTATGGAGAAAGAAATATCCTCAGATGAAAACCAGAAGGAAGCTTTCTGTGACACTACTATGTATCATGGGAATTCCTTTCGCTCAGTTAAGCTTCCCTTTTCACTGAAGAGTTTTCTAACACTGTTTATGTTTAGTGTGTGAAGGGATATTTGGAAGCACTTTAAGTCTTATGGTGAAAAGGAAATCTTCAGATAAAACTGAGAGAAGCTTGAGAACTGCTTTGTGATGTGTATTCATCTCACATAGATAAAACTTTCTTATATTATGCAGTTTGAAACTCTGTCTTTGAGGAATCTGTGAAGGGATATTTGGAGCATTGAAGACTATGGTGAAAAGGAAATATCTTCAGAAAAACTGGAAAAAAGTTTTCCATGAAACTCCACTGTGATATGTGTATTCATCTCACATAGATAAAGCTTACTCTACATTGCCCAATTTGGAAACTCTGTCTTTAAGGAATCTGTGAAGGGATATTTGGAGCATTGAAGACTATGGTGAAAAAGGAAATATCTTCCGTTCAAAACTGGAAAGAAGCTTTCTGAGAACTGCTTTGTGATAGATATGTCTATTTATCTCACCTAGATAAGACTTTCTTATATTATGCAGTTTGAAACTCATGGAGGATGAAAGGACATTTGGGAGCACATTCAGGAGTATGGTGAAAAACGAAATATATTTAGATAAAAACTGGAAAGAAGCTTTCTGAGAAACTGCTCTGTGACGTGTGCATTCATCTCAGGTAGGTGTACCTCTTTTCTAATAAGGTAGTGTTTGAACACAGTTCCTGTAAAACCAAAAAAGTGATACTATGGAGTGCATTGAAGACTATGGCGAAAAGTGAAATATCCTCAAATAAAACCCAAAAAGAAGCGTTCCAAGAAACTACTCTCTAATATGTGCATTCATTACACAGAGTTAAAGTTTACTCTACATTGCCCAGTTTGGAAACTCTGTCTCTGAGAAATCTGCAAAGGGATATTAAGTGCCTGAGGCCTGTGGTGAAAAGGAAATGTCTTCAGAAAAACTGGAGAAGCTTTCTGAGAACTGCTTTGTGATGTGTTCATCTCATATAGTTAAATCATTCCTTGAATTGAGCAGTTTGAAATCACTGTTTCTGTGGAATCTGAGAAAGGACATTTGGGAATACTCTAGAATATACTGAAAAACAAATAACCTCAAATGGAAACCAGAAGGAAGTTTTCTGCGAAACTGCTCCTGTGTCATGTGAATTCCACTCACACAGTTAAGCTTCTCTTTTCATTTAGCAGTATTCTAACACTGTTGTTTAGTCTACGAAGGGATATTTGGGAGCACTTTGAGGCTTATAGTGAAAACGGAAATATCTTCAGGTAGAAACTGGAGAGAAGCTTTCTGAAACTGCTCTGAATCATGCGAATTTCCCTCACACAGTTAAGCTTCTCTTTTCATGGAGCAGTTTGAAATCACTGTTTCTGTGGAATCTGAGAAGGACATTTGGGAGTATATGAGGCTATGGTGAAAAGAAATATCCTCAGATAAAACTGGAAAGAAGGTTTCTGTGAAACTGCTTTGTGATGATATGTATTCATCTCATAGATAAAACTTTCTTTATAAGCAGTTTGAAATCACTGTTTCTGTGGAATCTGAGAAGGACATTTGGGAGCACATTCAGACTATGGTGAAAACGGAAATATCTCAGATAAAAACTGAAAGAAGCTTCAGAAACTGCTTTGTTATGTGTATTCATCTCACACAGATAAAGCTTTCTTTACATTACGCAGCTTGCAAACTCTGTCTTTGAGGAATCTGAAGGGATATTTGGGAGCACTTTGAGGCTTATGGTGAAAAGGAAATGTCTTCAGAAAAACTGGAGAAGTTTTCTGAGCAACTTTTTTGTGATGTTTGTATTCATTTCATAGAGTTAAACCATTTTTTGTTTGAGCCGTTTGAAATCACTATTTCTGTGGAACCTGAGGAAGGACCTTTGGGAGCACTTTGAGGCTTACAGTGAAAAGGAAATATCTTCAGATAAAACCAGAAGAAGCTTTGTGAAACTGCTTGTCATGTGAATTCCACTCACACAGTTAAGCTTCTCTTTTCATTGAGCAGTTTGAAACTCTGTCTTTGAGGAATCTGTGAAGGGATATTTGGGAGCACTTTGAGGCTTACAGTGAAAAAGGAAATATGGTCAGACCAAAACTGGAGAGAAGCTTTCCGAGGAACTGATTTTGACGTGTGCATTCCACTCAAAGTGTTATACCTTTTCTCATAAGGCAGTTTGAACACTGTTCTGTAAAACCAAAAGTGATATTTTGGAGCATTGAAGACTATGGTGAAAAGAAATATCTTCAGATAAAACCAGAAGAAGCTTTCTGAAACTGCTGTGATATGTGTATTCATCTCACACAGTTAAGCTTCTCTTTTCATTGAGCAGTTTGAAATCACTGTTTCTGTGGAATCTGAGAAGGACATTTGGGAGCACCTTCAGGACTATAGTAAAAAGGAAATATCTTCAGATAAAAACTAGAAAGAAGTTTTCTGTGAATCTACTTTTATCTATGTTTATTCATTTCACAAAGATAAAGGTTTCTTCTTATATGTGTATTCATTTCAGAGTTAAAGCTACTCTACATTGCCCAGTTTGGAAACTCTGTCTTTGAGGAATCTGAAGGGATATTTGGGAGCATTCAGGCTATGGTGAAAAGGAAATAAGATAAAAACTGAAAGAAGGTTTCTGAGAAACTGCTTTGTGACGTGTGCATTCCACTCAGGGTGTTATACGTCTACTCTCATAAGGCAATGTTTGAACACTGTTGCTGCAAAACCGAAAAAGTAATATTTTGGAGTGCATGGAAAACTATGGCGAAAAGTGCAATATCTTGAAATAAAACCCAGAAAGAAGAGTTTCAAAAACTGCTCTCTGATATGTGTATTCATCTCACACAGTTAAGCTTCTTTTCATTGAGCAGTTTGAAACTCTGTCTTGAGGAATCTGAAGGATATTTGGGAGCGCTTTGAGGCTTACGGTGAAAAAGGAAATGTCTTCAGATGAAAACTGGAGAAGCTTTCTGAGAACTGCTTTGTGATGTGCATTCATCTCATAGTTAAATCATTCTCATAGCAGTTTGAAATCACTGTTTTTGTGGAATCTGAAAGGACATTTGGGAACACTCTTAGAATATGAGAAAGAAATATCCTCAGATAAAACCAGAAGAAGCTTTCTGTGAAACTGCTATGTCATGTGAATTCCTCACTCAGTTCAGCTTCTCTTTTCATTGAGTAGTGCTCTAACACTGTGTTTAGGGTGCAAAGGGATATTTGGGAGCGCTTTGAGGCTTACGGTGAAAACAAAAATATCTTCAGGTAGAAACTGCAAAGAAGATTTCAGAGGAACTGCTTTGTGACGTGTGCATTCCACTCACACAGTTAAGCTTCTTTTCATTGAGCAGTTTGAAATCACTGTTTTTGTGGAATCTGAGTAAGGACAGTTGGGAACATATGAAGATATGGTGAAAAGGAAATATCCTCAGAAAAACTGGAAAGAAGCTTGAAACTGCTTTGTGATATGTGTATTCATCTCATAGAGTTAAACCATTTTTATTGAGCAGTTTGAAATCACTGTTTCTGTGGAATCTGAAAGGACATTTGGGAGCACATTCAGGCCTATGGTGAAAAGGAAATATCTTCAGATAAAACTGGAGAGAAGCTTTCTGAGACTGCTTTGTGATGTGTGCATTCCACTCAGAGTTATACCTTCTCATAGGCAGTTTGAACACTGTTTGTAAAACTAAAAAAGGATATTGGAGCACATTGAAGACTATGGTGAAAAGTGAAATATCCTCAAATAAAACCAGAAGAAGCTTCCAAGAAACTGCTCTCTGATATGTATTCATTTCAGAGTTAAAGCACTCTATATTTCCCAGTTTGGAAACTCTGTCTTTGAGGAATCTGTGAAGGATATTAAGTGGCCCAGAGGCTGGGAAAAGGAAATGTCTTCATGAAAACTGGAGAAGCTTTCTGAGAACTGCTTTGTGATGTTTGTATTCATGTCATAGAGTTAAATCACTCTTAGAATCGAGCAGTTTGAAATCACTGTTTCTGTGGAATCTGAGAAAGGACATTTGGGAATGCTCTTTATTCATCTCACATAGATAAAGTTTCTTTACATTACTCAGTTGGAATTCTCAGGAAGATCTGAAGGATATTGGGAGCACATTTAGGACTATGGTGAAAAAGGAAATATCTTCAGAAAAACTGGAGAGAAGCTGAGCAACTGCTTTGTGATGTGTGTCTTCATCTCATAGAGTTAAATCATTCTTCTTATTTAGCAGTTTGAAATCACTCTTTCTGTGGAACCCAAGAAAGGATATTTGGGAAGAATATGGTGAAAAGAAATATCCTCAGATAAAACCAGAAGGAAGCTTTCTGTGAAACTGCTCTATGTCACGTGAATTCCACTCACAGTTAAGCTTCTTTTTCATTGCAGTATTCTAACACTGTTTTGAGTCAGAAGGGATATTGGGAGCTTTGAGGCTTATGGTGAAAAGAAATATCTTCAGATAAAACTGGAGAAGCTTTCTGAGAACTGCTTTGTGACGTGTGCATTCCACTCACAGAGTTATACTTTTCTTCTCATAGAGGATTGAATCTTTGGAGAAAAGCTAAGGGACATTTGGGAGTATATGAAGGCTATGGTGAAAAGGAAATATCCTCAGACAAAACTGGAAAGAATCTTTCTGTGAAACTGCTTTGTTCATATTTATTCATCTCACATAGATAAAACTTTCTTTTATTACAGTTTTGAAACTGTCATGGATGGATCTGAAGGACATTTGGGAGCACATTCAGGCCTGGTGAAAAGGAAATATCTTCAGATAAAACTGGAGAAGCTTTCTGAGAACTGCTTTGTGATGTGCATTCCACTAGAGTTATACCTCTTTTCTCGTAAGGCAGTGTTTGAACACTGTTTCTGTAAAATTGAAAAGGATATTTTGCAGCATTTGAAGACTATGGTGAAAAGTGAAATATCCTGAAATAAACCAGAAGAAGCTTCCAAGAAACTGCTCTCTGATGTGCATTCATTTCAGAGAGTTAAACTCACTACATTGCCCAGTTTGGAAACTCTGTCTTTGAGGAATCTGTGAAGGATATTAAGTGGCACCAGAGCTGTGGTGAAAAGGAAATATCTTCAGATGAAAACTGGAGAGAAGCTTTCTGAGAACTGCTTTGTGATGTGTGTATTCATCTCATAGAGTTAAATCATTCTTTGGATTGAGCAGTTTGAAATCACTGTTTCTGTGGAACCTGAAAAGGACATTTGGGAAGAATATGCTGAAAAGAAATATCCTCAGATAAAACCAGAAGGAAGCTTTCTGAAACTGTTTTTGGTCACGTGAATTCCACTCACAGTTAAGCTTCTCTTTCATTGAGCAGTTTCTAACACTGTTTTGAGTCAGAAGGATATTGGGAGTGCTTTGAGGCTTATGGTGAAAAGGAAATATCTTCAGATAAAACTGGAGAAGCTTTCTGAGAACTGCTTTGTGACGTGTGCATTCACTCACAGAGTTATACTTTTCTTCTCATAGAGGATTGAATCATTTGAAAACTACCAGGGGACATTTGGGAATATATGGACTATGGTGAAAAAAATATCCTCAGACAAAAAAAGAAGAAGCTTTCGAAACTGCTGATATGTTTATTCATCTCACATAGATAAACTTCTTCTTTATGCAGTTTTGAAACTGTCATGGATGACCAAGAAGGGACATTCAGGAGCACATTCAGGCTATGGTGAAAAGGAAATATCTTCAGAAAAAACTGGAGAAGCTTTCTGAGAAACTGCTTTGTGATGTGCATTCCACTCAGAGTTATACTTTTCTCATAAGGCAGTGTTTGAACACTGTTTGTAAAAAAAAGGATTTTGGAGCATGAAGACTATGGAAAAAGGAAATATCCTCAAATAAACAGAAAGAAGCTTCAAGAAACTGCTCTCTGATATGCATATTCATTTCAGAGAAAGATACTCTACATTGCTCAGTTTGAAACTCTGTCTTGAGGATCTGTGAAGGGATATTGGGAGTGCTTTGAGGCTTATGGTGAAAAGGAAATGTCTTCCGTTGAAAACTGGAGAGAAGCTTTCTGAGCAACTGCTTTGTGATGTGTGTATTTATCTCATAGACTTAAATCATTCTTCGGATTGAACAGTTTGAAATCAATGTTTCTGCAGAACCTGAGAAAGGACATTTGAGAATGCTCTTAAGAATATGATGAAAAAGAAATACCCTCTGAAAAAAACCAGAAGGAGACTTTCTGTGAAACTGCTCTAGGTCATGTGAATTCCACTCACACAGTTAAGCTTCCAATTTAATTGGGCAGTATTCTAACACTGTTTTGAGTCAGTTAAGGATATTGGGAGCTTGAGGCTTATGGTGAAAAGGAAATATCTTCAGATAGAACTGGAGAGATTTTCTGAGAACTGCTTTGTGATGTGTGCATTCCACTCACAGAGTTATACTTTTTCTCATAGAGGATTGAATCTTTGGAGAAAAGCTACCAGGGGACATTTGGGAATATATGGATGCTATGGTGAAAAAAATATCCTCAGACAAAAATTGGAAAGAAGCTTTCAGTGAAACTGCTTTCTGATAGATATCTTTATTAATCTCACATAGATAAAACTTTCTTTTCATTGAGCAGTTTGAAACTCTGTCTTGAGGATCCGTGAAGGGATATTCAGGAGCATATTCAGGCTATGGTGAAAAGGAAATATCTTCAGATAAAACTGAGAGAAGCTTTCTGAGAAACTGCTTTGTGATGTGCATTCCACTCAGAGTTATACTTTCTCATAAGGCAGTTTGAACACTGTTCCTGTAAAACCAAAAAGGATTTTGGAGCATGAAGACTATGAAAAGTGAAATATCTCAAATAAACAGAAAGAAGCTTCGAAACTGCTCTCTGATATGCATTCATTTCAGAGTTAAAGCTTACTCTACATTGCTCAGTTTGGAAACTCTGTCTTTGAGGATCTGTGAAGGATATTAAGTGTCAGGCTTGTGGTGAAAAGGAAATATCTTCAGATGAAAACTGAGAAGCTTTCTGAGAAACTGCTTTGTGATGTGTTCATCTCATAGAGTTAAATCATTCTTTATTGAGCAGTTTGAAATCACTGTTTCTGTGGAATCTGAGAAGGACATTTGGGAGCTCTTAGAATATGGAAAAGGAAATATCTCATAAAACCAGAAGAAGCTTTCTGAGAAACTGCTCTGTGACATTCCTCTCACAGTTAAGCTTCTTTTCATTGAGCAGTTTTTTGAACACTGTTCTGTAAAACTGAAAAGTGATATTTCAGAGCATTGAAGACTATGGTGAAAAGGAAATGTTCAGATAAAACTGGAGAGAAGCTTTCTGAGAACTTTGTGATGTGTATTCATCTCAGAGTTAAATCATTCTTTATTGAGCAGTTTGAAATCACTGTTTCTGTGGAATCTGAGAAGGATATTTGGCTTTAGATATGGAGAAATATCAGATAAAAACCAGAAGAAGCTTTCTGTGAAACTGCTCTGTGTCATGTGAATTCCACTCACAGTTAAGCTTCTCTTTTCATTGAGCAGTTTGAACTCTGTTTTGTGAAAGGATATTGGGAGCTTTGAGGCTTTGGTGAAAAGGAAATATGTTCAGATAGAAACTGGAGAGAAATTTTCTGAGGAATTTCCTTCTGACGTGTGCATTCCACTCACAGAGTTATAATTTCTCTCATACAGCATGGAAACCCTTTGAGAAAACTAAAGGATATAGCATATTGAAGCTATGGTGAAAAGGAAATATCAGACAAAACTGGAAAGAAGCTGTGAAACTGCTCTGTGATGTGTATTCATCACATAGATAAAGCTTCTTTTCATTACACAGTTGAAACTCTGTCATGAGGAAGTGAAGGACATTGGGAGCACATTCAGGACTATGGTGAAAAGGAAATATCTCAGATAAAACTGGAAAGAAGCTTTCTGTGACTGCTGCTATGTTTATTCATCACATAGATAAAACTTTCTTTACATTATGCAGTTTGAAACTGTCATGGATGGATCAGAAGGATATTGGACACATTCAGGCCTATGGTGAAAAAAATATCTTCAGATAAAACTGGAGAGAAGCTTTCTGAGAAACTGCTTGTGATGTGTGCATTCCACTCAGAGTTATACTCTTTTCTCATAAGGCAGTGTTTGAACACTGTTCCTGTAAAACTGAAAAGTGATATTTCAGAGCATTGAAGACTATGGAAAAGTGAATATATCAAATGAAACCCAGAAAGATGTCTTCCAAGAAACTGCTCTCTGATATGCACATTCATTTTACAGAGTTAAAGGATACTCTACATTGCTCAGTTTGGAAACTCTGTCTTTGAGGATTCTGTGAAGGGATATTCAGTGCGCTTTGAGGCTTATGGTGAAAAGGAAATATCTTCAGATGAAAACTAGAGAAGCTTTCTGAGAACTTTGTGATGTGTGTATTCATCTCAGAGTTAAATCATTCTTTGATTGAGCAGTTTGAAATCACTGTTTCTGGAATCTGAGAAGGACATTTGGGAACGCTTGAATATGGAAAAGAAATATCTTCAGATGAAAACTAGAGAAGCTTTCTGAGAAACTGCTCAGTGTCACATTCCTCTCACAGTTAAGCTTCTTTTCATTGAGCAGTTTGAAATCACTGTTTCTGTGGAATCTGAGAAGGATATTTGGGGCACTTTGAGGCTATGGTGAAAAGGAAATGTTCAGATAGAAACTGGAGAGAAGCTTGAGCAACTGCTTTGTGATGTGTATTCATCTCACAGAGTTAAATCATTCTTTATTGAGCAGTTTGAAATCACTGTTTCTGTGGAATCTGAGAAGGACATTTAAGTCTTAGATATGGAGAAATACCAAATAAAACCAGAAGAAGCTTTCAGAAACTGCTCTGTGTCATGTGAATTCCACTCACAGTTAAGCTTCTTTTCATTGAGCAGTTTGAACTCTGTTATGTTTAGTGAAAGGGATATTGGGAGCTTGAGGCTTTGAGAGAAAAGGAAATGTTCAGATAAAACTGGAGAGAAATTTTCTGAGAACTTTGTGATGTGCATTCCACTCACAGTGTTATAACTCTCTTCTCATAAAGCATCAGGGAAACCCATTTGGAGAAAAAGGTACCAAGAGATATTCAGTGCGCTTTGAGGCTTATGGTGAAAAGGAAATATCCTCAGAAAACTGGAAGAAGCTTTCTGTGAAACTGCTCTGTGATGTGTATTCATCACATAGATAAAGCTTCTTTCATTGAGCAGTTTTGAAACTCTATCATGGACGGATCCGTGACGGGACTTTCGGGAGCACATGCAGGCCTATGGTGAAAAAGGAAATATCTTCAGATAAAAACTGGAAAGAAGCTTTCTGTGAATCTGATTTTTGCTAGTTTTATTCATCTCACATACATAAAGCTTTCTTTATATTATGCAGCTTGGAAACTCTGTCATGGATGGAATCACGATGGGACATTCGGGAGCACATTCAGGCCTATGGTGAAAAAGGAAATATCTTCAGATAAAAACTGGAAAGAAGCATTCTGAGAAACTGCTTTATGTTGTGTACATTGCACTCAGGGAGCTATACTTATTTTCTCATAAGGCAGTGTTTGAATATGGCTCCTGTAAAACTGAAAAAGTAATATTTCAGAGAGCATTGAAGACTATGGCGAAAATTGAACTATCCTCAAATAAAACCCAGAAAGAAGCGTTTCAAGAAGTTACTCTCTGATATATGCATTCATTTCACAGAGTTAAATCATTCTTTATTGAGCAGTTTGAAATCACTGTTTCTGTGGAATCTGAGAAGGACATTTAAGTCTTAGATATGGAGAAATACCTCAAATAAAACCCAGAAAGAAGCTTTCAGAAACTGCTCTGTGTCATGTGAATTCCACTCACAGTTAAGCTTCTGTTTTCATTGAGCAGTTTGAACTCTGTTATGTTTAGTGAAAGGGATATTCGGGAGCTTGAGGCTTTGGTGAAAAGGAAATGTTCAGATAAAACTGGAGAGAAATTTTCTGAGAATTTTCTGACGTGCATTCCACTCACAGAGTTAAAGCTTACTCTACATTGCCCAGTTTGGAAACTGTCTTTGAGGAATCTGTGAAGGGATATTCAGTGCGCTTTGAGGCTTATGGTGAAAAGTGAAATATCCTCAGACAAAACGGGAAAGAAGCTTTCTGAGAACTTTGTGATGTGCATTCATTTCACAGAGTTAAAGCTTACTCTACATTGCCCAGTTTGGAAACTCTGTCATGAGGAATCAGAAGGACATTGGGAGCACATTCAGGACAATGGTGAAAAAGGAAATATCTTCAGATAAAAACTGGAGAGAAGCTTTCTGTGAATCTACTTTTTGCTATGTTTATTCATCTTACATAGATAAAACTTTATACATTATGCAGTTTGAAATCACTGTTTGGAATCTGAGAAGGACATTGGGAGCACATTCAGGCCTATGGTGTAAAAGGAAATATTTTCAGATAAAACTGGAGAGAAGTTTTCTGAGAAACTGCTGTGATGTGGGCATTCCACTCACAGAGTTATACTCTTCATACAGCATGGAAACCCTTTGAGAAAACTAAAGGGATATTGGAGCATATTGAAGCTATGGTGAAAAGGAAATATCCTCAAATAAAACTGAAGAAGCTTTCAGAAACTGCTCTGTGTATGTATCATCACATAGATAAAGCTTCTTTCATTGAGCAGTTTGAAATCACTGTTTCTGTGGAACTGAGAAAGGACATTCGGGAGCACATTCAGGACTATGGTGAAAAAGGAAATATCCTCAGATAAAACTGGAAAGAAGCTTTCTGTGATTTGCTATGTTTATTCATCTCACATAGATAAAGCTTCTTTCATTGAGCAGTTTTGAAACTGTCATGGATGGATCAGAAGATTTGGACACATTCAGGCCTATGGTGAAAAGGAAATATCTTCTGATAAGTACTGTAGTGAAGCTTTTCGAGAGACTGCTTTGTGATGTGTGCATTCCACTCAGGGAATTATACCTCTTTTGTCGTGAGGAAGTGTTTGAGCACTGTTCGTGTAAAACTGAAAAAGTAATATTATGGAGCATATTGAAGACTGTGATGAAAAGTGAAATATCAGATAAAAACTGGAAAGAAGCTATGTGAAACTGCTTTTTGATGTGTGTGTTCATCTAATAGAGTTAAATCATTATTTGATTTGAGAAGTTTGAAATCACTGTTTCTGTGGAACTGAGAAGGACATTTGGGAATCTTAAGAATATGCTGAAAAGAAATATCCTCAGATAAAACTGAGAGAAGCTTTCAGAAACTGCTGTGATGTGAAAAAGAAACGAAGGCTTCTTCAGTTGAAAACTGGAGAAGCTGAGCAACTGCTGTGTGATGTGTGAATTCATCCCATAGAGTTAAATCATTCTTTGGATTGTGTAGATTGAAATGACTGTTTCCCTGGATCCTCATAAAGGACATTTGGGAACACTTTTAAGAATATGCTTAAAAACAAATACTCTCGGATAAAAACCAGAAGGAAATATTCTGTGAATCTGCTCTAGGTCATGTGAAGTCCACTTGCACAGTTAAGTTTCTGTTTTCATTGATCAGTATTCTAACACTGTTTTAGGTGAGTCAGCTAAGGGATACTCGGGAGTGGTTTGAGGCTTCTGGGGAACAAGGAAATATCTTCAGAAAGATACTTGAGAGAAGATTTCCAAGCAGGTGCTTTCGACGTGCGCATTCCACTAACAGAGTGAAACCCTTCTCACAGAGGATTGGGTTATCCCATTTGGAGAATAAGCTACCAGAGGACATTCGGGAATATTGGACGGCTATGGTGAAAAAGGAAATATCCTCAGACAAAAACTAGAAAGAAGCTTTCTGTGAAACTGCTTTGTGATAGATATATCAATTCATCTCACATAGATAAAACTCTCTTTCTATTATGCAGTTTTGAAACTGCATCATGGATGGATTTAGGGATATTCGGAGACACATTTAGGCCTGTGGGGAAATAGGAATTATCTTCAAATAAATACTGGAGTGAAGCTTTCAAAGAGACTGCTTTGTGACGTGTGCATTCCAATCAGGGAATTATACCTCTTTTCTCTTAAGGCAGTGTTTGAATACTGTTCCCGTATAACTGAAAAAGTGATATTTTGCAGAGTATTGAATACTATGGTGAAAAGTGAAATATCAAATAAAACCCAGAAAGATTTCCAAGTAACTGCTCTCTGATATGTGCATTCATTTCACAGAGTTAAAGCTTACTCTACGTTGCCTTGTTTGGAAAGTCTGTCTTTCAGGAATCTGCGAAGGGTGAGTAAGTGGTGCCTGGAGGCCTATGGTGAGCAAGGAAATATCTTCCATTGAAAACTGGAGAGACGCTTTCTGAGCAACTGCTTTGTGATGTGGGTATTCATATCAGAGAGTTAAATCATTCTTTGGATTGAGCAGTTTGAAATCACTGTTTTTGTGGCATCTGAGGAAGGACATTTGGGAACACTATTAAGATAATGCTGAAAAAGAAATACCCTCAGATATAAAACCGAAGGAAACTTTCTGGGAAACAGCTGTGTGTCGTGTGAATTCCACTCAGAAAGCTTCTTTTCATTGAGCAGTATCTAACACTGTTTTGTTTCATCTGAAAGGATATTCAGTGCGCTTTGAGGCTTATGAAAAAGGAAATATCTTCAGATAAAAACTGGAGAGAAGCTTGAAATTGTTTTGTGATGAGTGTATTCATCTTATAGAGTTAAACCACTCTTCGAATTCAGCAGTTTGAAATCTCTGCTTCTGTGTAATCTGTGGAAGGATATTTGGGAACGTTCTTTAGAATATAGAGAAAGAAATATTCTCAGATAAAAAGCAGAAGGAAATTTTCTGTGAAACTGCTCTGTGTCGTGTGAATTCCACTTGCACAGTTAAGCTTGTCTTTTCATTGAACAGTATTCTATCACTGTTTTTGTTTCATCTGCAAAGGATATTCGGGAGCATTGAGGCTTATGTGAAAGGAAATATCTTCAGATAAAAACTGGAGAAGATTTCTGAGAACTGCTTTGTGATGTGCATTCCACTCAGAGTTATACCTCTTTTCCCATAAGGCAGTGTTTGAACACTATTCCTGTAAAACTGAAAAAGTGATATTTTGCAGCATTGAAGACTATGGTGAAAAGGAAATATCCTCAGAAAAACTGAAGAAGCTTTCTGTGAAACTGCTTTGTGATGTGCATTCACTCACAGAGTTATACCTCTTTTTCTCATAAGGCAGTGTTTGAACACTGTTCCTGTAAAAGTGAAAAAGTGATATTTTGCAGTGCATTGAAGACTATGGTGTAAAAGGAAATATCCTCAGATAAAAAGCAGAGAGAAACTTTCTGAGAAACTGCTTTGTGATGTGTGCATTCCACTCAGGGGGTTATACCTCTTTTCTCATAAGGCTTCATCAGTTGAAAACTGGAGAAGCTGAGCAACTGCATTGTGATGTGTGCATTCGTCTCATAGAATTAAATCATTGCTTGAATTGAGCAGTTTGAAATCACTGTTTCTGTGGAACCTGAGAAAGGATATTTGGGAACGCTTTTTAGAATATGCTGTAAAGGTAATACTCTCTGATAAAAACCAGATGGAAACTCTCTGTGAAACTGCTCTGTGTCGGGTGAATCCCACTCATACATTTCAGCTTCTCTTCTCATTGAACAGTATTCTAACACTGTTTTTGCTTACTCTGTGAAGGGATATTCGTTAGCACTTTGAGGCTTATGGTGAAAACGGAAATATCTTCTGACAGAAACGGGAAAGAAATTTTCCGAGGAGCTGCTTTGTGACGTGTACATTCCACTTACAGAGTGAAACTTCTCTTCTCATAGAGGATTGGGTAATCCTCTTTGGAGAAAAAGCTACCTGGGGACATTCTGGAGTATACAGAGGGCTATGGTGAAAAAGGAAGTATCCTCAGACAAAAATTGGAAGGAAGCTTTCTGTGAAACTGCTTTGTGATAGATTTTTCTATTCATCTCATATAGAAAAAACTTTCTTTCTGTTACGCAGTTTTGAAACTTCTTCATGGATGGATTCGCAAAGGGACATTCAGGAAGTCATTCAGGCCTGTGGGAAAATAGGAAATATCTCCAGATAAAAACTGGAGAGAAACTTTCTGAGAAACTGCTTCCGATGTGTGTAATCCACTCAGGAAGTTTTACCTCTTTTTTCCTAAGACAGTGTTTGAAAGTGTTCCTGTAAAACTGAAAAAGTGGTAATTTGCAGCCCATTGAAGACTGCGGTGAAAAGTGAAAATTCAGAAACAAAACCCAGAAAGAAGTGGTGCATGAAACCGCTCTCTGACGTGTGCATTCATTTCAGGAAGCTATAGCTTACCCTACATTGCCCAGTTTGGAAACCCTGTCTTCCAGGATTCTGTGACAGGATATAAAGTGGCGCACAGAGGTTTGTGGTGAGAAAGGAAACGTCTTCCGATGAAAACTGGAGAAAAGCTATCAGAACAACCACTTTGTGATGCATGTATTCAACCCATAGACTTAAATCATTCCTTGGACTGAGCAGTTTGAAATCACTGTTTCTGTGGATTCTGATACAGGACATTTGGGAACACTCTTAGGAATATACTGAAAAAGAACTACTCTCCAAAAAAAAAAAGAAGGAAACTTTCTGTGAAACTGCTCTAGGTCACGTGAATTGAATTCGAACAGTTAAGCATCTGTTTTCATTGACCAGTATTCTAACACTGCTTTAGGTGAGTCAGCTAAGGGATACTCCGGATTGCCTTGAGGCTTATGGTGAAAAAGGAAATATCTTAAGATAACAACTGGAGAGAAGATTTCCCAGAAGCTGCTTTGTGACATGTGCTTTCCACTCACAGATTTGTACTTTTCTTCTCATAGAGGATTTGAGAATCTCGTTTGGAGTAAATTCTACCCAGGGACATTCGGGAGTATATGGAAGGCTATGGTGAAAAAGGAAATATCCTCAGACAAAAACTGGAAAGAAGCTTTCTGTGAAACTGCTTTGTGATAGATACGTCTATTCATCTCACGTAGATAAAACTTTCTTTCTATTACACAGTTTTGAAACTGCATCATGGACGGATTTGCGAAGGGACACTTGGGAGCACATTCAGGCCTGTGGGGAAATAGGACATATCTTCAGATAAATACTGCAGAAAAGCTTTCTGAGAACCTGCTTTGTAATGTGTGCATTCCACTCAGGGAGTTACACTTCTTTTCTCATAAGGCAGTGTTTGAACACACTTCCTGTAAAACTGAGTAAATGATATTGTGCAGCACATTGAAGACTATGGTGTAAAGTGAAATATCTGAAAATCAAACCCCGAAAGAAGCGTTCCAAGAAACTACTCTCTGACGTGTGCATTCATTTCAGAGAGTTGAAGCTTACACTATGTTGTCCAGTTTGGAAACTATGTCTTTGAGGAATCTGTGAAGGGATAATAAGTTTTTCCCCTGGGCTTGTGTTGAGAAAGGAAACGTCTTACGATGAAAACTGGAGAGAAGCTTTCAGAGTAACTACTTTGTGATGTGTGTATTTATCTCATAGAGTTAAATCATTCTTTGGATTGAGCAGTTTGAAATCTCTGTTTCTGTGGAACTGAGAAAGAACATTTGGGAAGCCTCTTAAGAAAATGCTGAAAAAGAAATACCCTCTGATAGAAACCAGAAGGAAAATTTCTGTGAAACTGCTCTAGGTCACGTGAATTCCACTCGCACAAATAAGCTTCTGTTTTCATTGAGCAGTATTCTAACACTGATTTAGGTTAGTCAGCTAAGGGATACTCGGGAGTGCTTTGAGGCTTACCATGAAAATGGAAATATCTTCAGATAGATACTGGAGAGAATACTGGTCAATGAAAACAGAAACTTAACTGAGCAAGAGGAATTGCACATTCATTTCAGAAAGCTTCTCTGTTTTACCTGATAATATTACTTTCTCCATATTTTATGGAGAGTTCCCAAATGTCCTTTCTAAGGTTCCACAGAAACAGTGATTTCAAACTGCTCAACCCAAAGAATGATTTAACTCTATGAGACGAATACAAGCATTACAAAAGAGTTGCTCAAGAAAGCTTCTCTCCAATTTTCAACAGAAGACGTTTCCTTGCTCGCCACAGGCATCTGGTTGCCACTTAATATCCCTTCACAGAACCCTCAAAGACACCCTTTCCAAACTGGGAAATGTAGAGTAAGCTTGACCTCTGTGAAATGAATGGACATGTCAGAGAGCAGTTTCTTGGAATACTTGTTTCTGGGTTTTATTGGACGACATTTCACTTTTTGTCATAGTCCTCAATGTGCTCTAAATATCACTTTTTTATTTTTACAGGAACACTGTTCAAGCAGTGTCTTATGAGAAGAAAGGTATAACTCCCTGAGTGCAATGCACACATCACAAAGCAGTTTCTCAGAACGCTTCTGTCCAGTTTTCATCTGACGTTATTTCCTTTTTCACCATAGGCCCGAATGTGATCCTGAATATCCCTTTGCGGATCCATCGATGAGGGAATTTCCAAGCTGCGTAATGTAAAGAAAGCTTTATCGATGTGAGATGAATACATATATCACAGAGTAGTTTCATAGAAAGCTTCTTTCCAGTTTTTGTTTGAGGCGATTTTCTTTTTCATTATAGTCCTGAATGTGCTCATATGTCCTTCATAAATCCATGACAGTTTCTGAATATGTAAAGAAAGCTTTATCTCTGTGAGGTGAATACACATATCACAGAGCAGTTTCATAGAAAACTTCTTTCCAGTTTTTGTCTGAGGTTATTTCCCTTTTCACCATAGGCATCAACATGCTCCTCAATATCACTTGGTACCCTTTTTTCCAAAAGGGTCTCCCCAATGCTGTATGAGAAGAGAGGTATAACACTGTGAGTGAATTGCACACGTCAAGAAGCAGTTCCTCAGAAAGCTGCTCTCCAGTTTCTATCTGAACATATTTCCTTTTTCAACATAAGCCTCAAAGCACTCCCGAATATCCCTTCATACACTAAACATAAAGAGGGTAAAAAGAACTGCTCAAAGAAAAGAGAGGCTTAACTAAGTGAGAGAATTAAAAAGTCACATAGCAGTTTCACAGAAAGCTTCCATCTGGATTTTACCTGAGGATATTTCTTTCTCCATATTCTAAAGAGCGTTCCCAAATGTCCTTTCTGAGATTCCACAGGAGCAGTGATTTCAAACAGCTCAATCCAAAGAATGATTTAACACTATGAGCTGCATACCTACATCACAAAAGAGTTGCTCAGAAAGCTTCTCTTCAATTTTCAATGGAAGACATTTCCTTGCTCACCAAGTGGGCACTAATATCCCTTCCCAGATTCCTCAAAGACAGAGTTTCAAACAGGGCAATGAGGTTTAACTCTGTGAAATGAATGCATATCAGAGAGCAGTTTCTTGAATGCTTCTTCTAGTTTTATTTGAGGATATTTTACTTTTCTCCATAGTCTCAATCAAACATCACTTTTGGTTTCACAGGAACAGTTCAAACACTGTCTATGAGAAAAGAGGTATAACTCTGAGTGGAATGCACACATCACAAAGCAGTTTCTCAGAAACTCTTTCAGTTTTTATCTGAGGTTATTTCCCTTTTCACCATAGGCATCAACATGCTCCTCAATATCACTTGGTACCCTTTTTTCCAAAAGGGTCTCCCCAATGCTGTATGAGAAGAGAGGTATAACACTGTGAGTGGAATGCACACGTCACAAATCAGTTCCTCAGAAGGTTTCTCTACAGTTTTGGTCTGAACATATTTCCTTTTTCACTGTAAGCCACAAAGCATTCCCGAATATCCCTTCACACACTAAACATAAAGAGGGTAAAAAGAACTGCTCAAAGAAAAGAGAGGCTTAACTAAGTGAGAGAATTAAAAAGTCACATAGCAGTTTCCCAGAAAGCTTCTTTGTTGTTTTTATGTGAGGATATTTCTTCCTCCATATTCTAAGAAGCTTTCCCAAATGTCCTTTCTCAGGTTCCACAGAAACAGTGATTTCCAACTGCTCAATCCAAAGAATGGTTTACCTCCAT
Organism: Cercopithecus mona; assembly: GCA_014849445.1. NCBI lineage: Eukaryota > Metazoa > Chordata > Mammalia > Primates > Cercopithecidae > Cercopithecus > Cercopithecus mona. Next base: position 10,860 of record JABBCR010001366.1, on the reverse strand, counting down.
GAGATGAATACACACATCACAAAGCAGTTGCTCAGAAAGCTTCTCTTCAATTTTCATCAGAAGACGTTTCATTGCTCACCACAAGCCTCCGGGCAACATTTAATATTCCTTCCCAGATTCCTCAAAGACAGAGTTTCCAAACAGGGCAATGTAGAGTAAGTTATAACTCTGTGAAATGAATGTGCATATCAGAGAGCAGTTTCTTGGAATGCTTCTTTCTAGGTTTTATTTGAGGATATTTTACTTTTCTCCATAGTCCTCGATGCGCTCCGAAACATCACTTTTTTGGTTTCACAGGAACACTGTTCAAACACTGTCTAGTGAGAAAAGAGGTAAAACTCCCTGAGTGGAATGCACACATCACAAAGCAGTTTCTCAGAAATATTCTCTTCAGTTTTTATCTTAATATATTTCCTAATTCACCAAAGTCCTGAAGGTGCTCCCGAATGTATCTTGGCAGAGCCGTCCATGACGGTGTTTCCTAGCTACGTAATGTAAAGAAAAATTTATCTATGTGAGATGAATAAACATAGCAAAAAGAAGATTCACAGAGAACTTCCTTCCATTTTTCATCTGAAGATATTTTCTTTTCACCATAGTCCTGAATGTGCTCCTGAATGTCCCTTCCCAGATCCATCCATGAGGGAGTTTCCAAACTGTGTAATATAAAGAAATTTTATCTGTGAGATGGAATATCTTTCACAAAAGCAGTTTCCCAGAAAGCTTCTTTGTTGTTTTTATGTGAGGATATTTCTTCCTCCATATTCTAAGAGCGTTCCCAAATGTCCTTTCTCAGGTTCCACAGAAATAGTGATTTCAAACTGCTCAATCCAAAGAATGTTTTAACTCCATGAGATGAATACACACATCAGAAAGCAGGTGCTGCGAAAGCTTCTCTCCCATTTTCATCAGAAGACGTTTCCTTTCTCACCACAAGCCTCCGGGCAACATTTAATATCCTTCAGATTCCTCAAAGACAGAGTTTCCAAACAGGGCAATGTAGAGTAAGTTATAACTCTGTGAAATGAATGTGCATATCAGAGCAGTTTCATAGAAAACTTCTTTCCAGTTTTTGTCTGAGGTTATTTCCCTTTTCACCATAGGCATCAACATGCTCCTCAATATCACTTGGTACCCTTTTTTCCAAAAGGGTCTCCCCAATGCTGTATGAGAAGAGAGGTATAACACTGTGAGTGGAATGCACACGTCACAAATCAGTTCCTCAGAAGGTTTCTCTCAGTTTTTATCTGAGATATTTCCTTTTCACTGTTCTCAAAGCATTCCCGAATATCCCTTCACACACTAAACATAAAGAGGGTAAAAAGAACTGCTCAAAGAAAAGAGAGGCTTAACTAAGTGAGAGAATTAAAAAGTCACATAGCAGTTTCCCAGAAAGCTTCTTTGTTGTTTTTATGTGAGGATATTTCTTCCTCCATATTCTAAGAAGCTTTCCCAAATGTCCTTTCTCAGGTTCCACAGAAACAGTGATTTCCAACTGCTCAATCCAAAGAATGGTTTACCTCCATGAGATGAATACACACATCACAAAGCAGTTGCTCAGAAAGCTTCTCTTCAATTTTCATCAGAAGACGTTTCATTGCTCACCACAAGCCTCCGGGCGACATTTAATATCCCTTCCCAGATTCCTCAAAGACAGAGTTTCCAAACAGGGCAATGTAGAGTAAGTTATAACTCTGTGAAATGAATGTGCATATCAGAGAGCAGTTTCTTGGAATGCTTCTTTCAGTTTTATTTGAGGATATTTTACTTTTCTCCATAGTCATGCGTGAAATCACTTTTGGTTTCACAGGAACAGTTCAAACACTGTCTATGAGAAAAGAGGTAAACTCTGAGTGAATGCACACATCACGAAGCAGTTTCTCATAAACGTTCTTCAGTTTTTATCTTAATATATTTCCATTTTCACCATAAGCCTCAAAGTGCTAATGAATATCCTTCAGATTCCTCAAAGACAGAGTTTCCAAACTGTAATGTAAAGAAAAATTTATCTATGTGAGATGAATAAACATAGCAAAAAGAAGATTCACAGAGAACTTCCTTCCATTTTTCATCTGAAGATATTTTCTTTTCACCATAGTCCTGAATGTGCTCCTGAATGTCCCTTCCCAGATCCATCCATGAGGGAGTTTCCAAACTGTGTAATATAAAGAAATTTTATCTATTGAAGATGAATAAACATATCTTTCACAAAGCAGTTTCACAGAAAGTTTCTTTCCAGTTTTTGTCTGAGGGTACATCCTTTTTCACCATAGCTGTCCATATACTCCCGAATGTCCCTTGGTGGTTTTTTATCCAAAAGAGGTTCACCAATCCTCTAAGCGAAGAAAAGTATAACTCTGTGAGCGGAATGCCCACGTCACAAAGCAGCTTCTCCGAAAATTTCTCTCCAGTTTCTGTCTGAAGGTATTTCCGTTTTAACCATAAGCCTCAAAGTGCTAATGAATATCCTTTCGCAGAATAAACAAAAACAGTGTTAGAACACTGCTCAATGAAAAGAGAAGCTGAACTGTGTGAGTGGAATGCACACAGCACAAAGCAGTTTCTCAGAAAACTTCCTTCTGGTTTCTATCTGAGGGTATTTTCTTTTCACCATAGTCTTCAATGCTCCAAAATATCACTTTTCTGTTTTACAGAACAGTGTTCAAACACTGCTTATGAGAAAAGAGGTATAACTCTGAGATGAATACACACATTGCAAAGTAGTTGCTCAGAAAACTTCTCTCCAGTTTTCATTGGAACACATTTCCTTGCTCACCACAGGCCTCTGGGCACCACTTAATATCCCTTCACAGATTCCTGAAAGACAAAATTTCCAAACTCAGCAATGTAGAGTAAGCTTTACCTCAGTGAATTGAATGCACATATCTGAGAGCAGTTTCTTCAAATGATTCTCTCTGAGTTTTATTTGAGGATATATCACTTTTCACCATAGTCTTCAATGCGCTCCAAAATATCACTTTTCTGTTTTACAGGAACAGTGTTCAAACACTGACTTATGAGAAAAGAGGTATAACTCCCTGAGTGGAATGCACATATCACAAAGTAGTTTCTCAGAAAGCTTTCCAGTTTTTGTCTGAAGATATTTTGATTTTCCCCATAGTCCTGAATGTGCTCCTGAATGTCCATTCACCGATCTGTCCATGACAGTGTTTCCAAGCTGTGTAAGGTAAAGAAAGCTTTGTCTATGTGAGATGAATAAACATTGCAAAAAGCATATCCACAGAAATTTTCTTTCCAGTTTTTTTCTAAAGATATTTCCTTTTTCACCATAGTCCTGCATGTGCTCCCAAATGTCCTTTCGTGGATCCGTCCACGACAGAATTTCCCAGCACTGTAATGTAAAGAAAGCTTTATCTATGTGAGATGAATACACATAGCACAGAACAGTTTCACAGAAAGCTTCTTTCCAGTTTTAGTCTGAGGTTATTTCTCTTTTCTCCATATGCGTCAATATGCTCCCAAATATCCCCTGGTACCTTTTTCTCCAAAAGGGTTTAACTGATGCTGTTTGAGAAGAGAGGTATAACATTGTGAGAGGAATGCACATGTCACAAAGCAGTTTTTCAGAAAGTTTCTCTCCAGTTTTTTCCTGAAAAGATTTCCTTTTACACCGTAGGCCTGAATGTGCTCCCAGATGTTCCTTGGCAGATCCGTCCATGACAGAGTTTCCAAACTGTGTAATATAAAGAAAGCTTTACCTATGTGAGATGAATAAATATATCTATCACAAAGCAGTTTCACAGAAATCTTCATTCCCGTTTTTGTCAGAGCATATTTCCTTTTTCACCATAGCTGTCTATATACTCCCAAATGTCCCTTGGTTGCTTTTTCTCCAAAAGGAATTCCCAAATCCTCTATGAGAAGAAAGTTATAATTCGGTGAGTGGAATGCACACATCACAAAGCAAGTCCTCGGAAAGCTTCTCTCCAGTGTCTATCTAAACATATTTCCATTTTCACCATAAGCCACAAAGCGCTACCGCGTATCCCTTCGCAGACTAAACAGAAACAGTGGTACAATGCAGCTCTATGAAAAGAGAAGCTTAACTGTGCAAGTGGAATTCACACAATCCAGAGCAGTTTCAGAGAATGCTTACTTCTGTTTTTTATCTGAGGGTATTTCTTTTTCAGCATAGTCTTCAATGCTCCAAAATATCACTTTTTCTCCAAAAGTGTTTCCCCGATGCTGTTTGAGAAGAGAGGTATAATACTGTGAGTGGAATGTACACATCAGAGCAGTTTCAGAAAGTTTCTTTCCAGTTTTCATCTGAAGATATCTCCTTTTTCACCGTAGGCCTGAATGTGCTCCCGGATGTCCCTTCATGGATCTATCCATGATGGAGTTTCCAAACTGTGTAATATAAAGAAAGTTTTATCTATGTGAGATGAATAAATATATCTATCACAAAGCAGTTTCACAGAAAGCTTCTTTCCAGTTTTTCTCTGAGCATTTTTCCCTTTTCACCATAGTCGTCCATATAGTCCCAAATGTCCCTTTTGCTTTTTTCTCCAAAAGGATTCAAATCCTCTATGAGAAGAAAGTATAACTCTGAGTGAATGCACACATCACAAAGCAGTCTCAGAAAGCTTCTTCCAGTTTTTATCTGAAGATATTTCCTTTTCACCATAAGTCAAGTGCCCCAATATCCCTTCACAGACTAAACAGAAACAGTGGTACAATACAGCTCAATGAAAAGAGAAGCTTAACTGTGTGAGTGGAATTCACACAATCCAGAGCAGTTTCACAGAACGCTTACTTCTGGTTTTTATCTGAGGGTATTTCTTTTTCAGCATATTCTAAAGAGCGTTCCCAAATGTCCTTTCACAGGTTCCACAGAAACAGGGATTTCAAACTGCTCTATCCAAAGAATGATTTAACTCCATGAGATGAATACACACATCACAAAGCAATTGCTCAGAAAGCTTCTCTCCAGTTTTCAATGGAAGTCATTTCCTTGCTCACCACAGACCTCTGGGCGCCACTTAATATCCCTTCACAGATTCCTCAATGACAGAGATTCCAAACTGTGAACATAGAGAAAGCTTTAACTCTGTGAAATAAATGCACATATCAGAGAGCAGTTTCTTGGAACGCTTCTTTCTGGGTTTTATTTGAGAATATTTCACTTTTCGCCATAGTCTTCAATGCACTCAGAAATACCAGTTTTTTGGTTTTACAGGAATGGTGTTCATACACTGCCTTATGGAAAAGAGGTATGACCCCTGAGTGGAATGCACACATCACAAAGCAGTTTCTCAGAAAGCCTCTCTCCAGTTTTTATCTGAAGATATTTTCTTTTTCACCATAGGCCTGAATGTGCTCCTGAATTTCCCTTCGTGGATCCGTCCATGATGGAGTTTCCAAAATGCATAATAAAAAGACAATTTTATCTGTGAGAATAAATATATCAAAAGCAGTTTCACAGAAAGCTTCTTCCAGTTTTTTTCTGAGGATATTTTTCACATATTCACACTCCCAATGCCTCTATTTTTTTCTCCAAAACAGGATTCCAAACCTCTAAGAAAAAAATATAACTCAGAGTGAATAGAACGTCACAAAGCCCTCAGAAAGTTTCTTTCCAGTTTCTATCTGAAGATATTTTCTTTTCACCATAAGTCAAAGTGCCCTGAAATTCCCTTCAGATCCACAAAAACAGTGTTAAAATACTGATCAATGAAAAGAGAAGCAACTGTGAGTGAATTCACATGATCACAGAGCAGTTTCACAGAAAATTTCTTTTATCTGAGGGTATTCTTTTCAGCATATTCTAAGGAGCATTCAAATGTCCTTTCTCAGGTTCCAAAGAAACAGTGATTTCAAACTGCTCAATACAAAGAATGATTTAACTCTGAGATGAACATCACAAAGCAGTTCTCAGAAAGCTTCTTCCAGTTTTCATGAAGACATTTCCTTTTCACCACAGCCTCAAATAATATCCTTCAGATTCCTAAAAAGAGTTTCCAAACTGCAATGTAGAAGTTTTAACTCTGTGAGATGAATGCAATATATTAGAAAGCAGTTTCTGGAAAGCTTCTTAGTTTTATTTGAGATATTTCACTTTTCACCATAGTCTTCAATGCACTCTATATCCTTTCAGTTTTACAGAACAGTGTTTCAAACTGCATGAGAAAAGAGGTATAACTCCCTGAGTGGAATGCACACATCAAAAAGCAGTTTCTCAGAAAGCTTCTCTCTGTTTTTTATCTGAAGATATTTCCTTTTTCACCATAGTCTTTAATGTGTTTCTGAATGTCCCTTTGCGGATCAGTCCATCACGGAATTTCCAAGCTGCTTAATGTAAAGAAAGCTTTATCTATGTGAGATGAATAAACATAGCACAAAGCAGATTCACACAATGCTTGTTTCCAGTTTTTATCTGAAGATATTTCCTTTTTCACCAGAGTCCTGAATGTGCTCACGAATGTCCCTTCACCGCTCAGTCCATGACTTAGTTTCCAAGTTGTGTAACATAAAAGAGCTTTATGTATGTGAGATTAATACACATAGCAAAAAACAGGTTCACGGAAAGATTCTTTGCCCTTTTTATCTGATGATATTTCCTTTTTTATCCTAGTCCTGAATATGCTCCTGAATGTCCCTTCCCAGATCCGTCCATGACAGAGTTTCCAAGCTGTGTAATATAAAGAAAGCTTTATCTATGTGAGATGAATACAAATACCATAGAGCAGATTCACAGAAAGCTTTTTTTCTCTTTTTGTCTGAAGCTATTTCCCTTTCCACCAGGGGCGTCAGTATGCTCCCAAATATACCTTGGTACCTTTTTCTCCAAGAGGGCTTCCCTGATGCCATATGAGAACAGAGGTATAACACTGTGAGTGGAATGCACACGTCACAAAGCAGATCCTCAGAAAGCTTCTCTCCAGTTTCCATCTGAACATATTTCCTTTTTCACTGTAAGCGTCAAAACGCTCCTGACTATCCATTCACACGCTAAAGAAAAACAGTGTTAGAAAACTACTCAATGAAAAGAGAAGCTTAACTGAGCAAGAGTAATTCACACCACACATAACAGTTTCACAGAAAGCTTCATTCTAGTTTTTATCTGAGGACATTTCTTTCTCCATATTCAAAAGAGTATTCCCAAATGTCCTCCCTCAGATTCCACAGAAACAGTGATTTCAAACTGATCAATTCCAAGAATGATTTAACTTTAAGAGATGAATACACAAGTCACAAAGCATTCTCCCCAGTTTTCAACGGAAGACATTCCTTGCTCACCACAGGCCTCCAGGCACCATTAAATATCCCCTCGCAGATTCTTCAAAGACAGAGTTTCCAAACTGGACAATGTAGTGCAAGCTTTATCTCTGTGAAGTGAATGCACATATCAGAAAGTAGTTTCTTGTAACGTTTCTTTCTCGTTTTTATTTGAGGATAGTTCACTTTTTGCCATAGTCTTCAATATGCTCCAAAATATCAGTTTTTCGGGTTTACAGGAACAATGTTCAAACACTGCCTTATTAGAATAGAGGTATAACTACCTGAGGAGAATGCACACATCACAAAGCTGTTTCTCAGAAAGCTTCCTGCTGGTTTTAATCTGAAAATGTTTTCTTTATCACCATAGTCCTGAACGTGCACCGGAATGTCCCTTCGCAGATCAGTTCATGATGGAGTTTCCAAGTTGCATACTGTAAAGAAAACTTTATCTATGTGAGATGAATAAACACAGCAAAAAACAGATATATGGAAAGCTTCTTTCCAGTTTTTATCAGAACAAAATTCCTTTTTCACCATTGGCCTAAATATGCTCCTGAATATCCCTTCACACGCTAAAGAAAAACAGTGTTAGAAAACAGTTCAATGAAAAGAGAAGCTTAACTGAGCAAGAGTAATTCACACCACACATAACAGTTTCACAGACAGCTTCATTCTAGTTTTTATCTGAGGAGATTTCTGTCTCCATATGCAAAAGAGTCTTACCAAATTTCCTCCCTCAGATTCCAAAGAACCAGTGATTTCAAACTGATCCAGTCCAAGAATCAGTTAAGAGATGAACACACATCACAAAGCTTCTCCAGCTTCAACGGAAGACATTCCTTGCTCACCACAGGCCTCCAGGCACCATTAAATATCCCCTCGCAGATTCTTCAAAGACAGAGTTTCCAACCTGGACAATGTAGTGCAAGCTTTATCTCTGTGAAGTGCATGCACATATCAGAAAGTAGTTTCTTGTAACGTTTCTTTCTCGTTTTTATTTGAGGATAGTTCACTTTTTGCCATAGTCTTCAATATGCTCCAAAATATCAGTTTTTCGGGTTTACAGGAACAATGTTCAAACACTGCCTTATTAGAATAGAGGTATAACTACCTGAGTGGAATGCACACGTTACAAAGTAGTTTCTCAGAAAGCTTCTCTTTTTATCTGAAAATTTTTTTTCATATAGTCCTGAACTCCAATGTCCCTTCCATGAGTTTTCAAACTGAAAGAAAACTTTATCTATGTGAGATGAATAAACATCGAAAAAAAGCAGTTTCAGAAAGCTTCTTTCCAGTTTTATCTGAGATATTTCCTTTTCACATGGCCTACTCTGAATGTCCCTTCAGGATCCTCCATGACAGATTTCAAACTGTATAATAAAAGAAATTTATCTATGTGAGATGAATCATACATCACAAAGCAGTTTCACAGAAAGCTTCTCTCAGTTTTGTCTGAAGATATTTCTTTTTCACCATAGCCAAATCTGAATGTCCCTTGGTAGCCCAAAAAGTTTAATCCTCTAATGAGAAGAAGGTAACTCTGTGAGTGGAATGAACACATCACAAAGCAGTCAGAAAGTTTTCTCCAGTTTCTATCTGAGATATTTTTCATTGTTCAGGATATTCTGAAGAGTGTTCCCAAATGTCCTCCCTCAGATTCAACAGAAACAATGATTTCAAACTGCTAAATCCAAAGAATCATTTAACTCTATGAGATGAATACACATATCTCAAAAAAGTTGCTCAGAAATCTTCTCTTCAATTTTCAATGTAAGACATTTCCTTGCTTGTCACAGTCCTCTGGTTGCCACTTAATAACCCTTTGCAGAATCCTCAAAGACAGACTTTCCAAACTGGGATATGTAGAGCAAGCTTTAATTCTGTGAAATGTATGGACATATCAGAGAGTAGTATCTTGGAATGTTTCTTTCTGGGTTTTATTGTACTACATTTCACTTTTCGCTGTAGGCTTCAATGTGCTCCGAATATCACTTTTTTAGTTTTACAGGAACAGTGTTCAAACAGTGCCTTATGAGAAGAAAGGTATAACTCCCTGAGTGGAATGCACACATCACCAAGCAGTTTCTCAGAAAGCTTCTCTCCAGGATATATCTGATCATATTTCCTTTTTCAGCATAGGCCTGAATGTGATCCCGAATATACCTTTGCTGATCCATCTATGACGAGCTTCCAAGCTCCGTAATGTAAAGAAAGCTTTATCAATGTGAGATGAATAAACATAGCAAAAAGCAGATTCACAGCAAGCTTCTTTCCAGTTTTTATCTTAACATATTTCCTTTTTCATCATAGTCCCGAATGTCCTCCGGAATGTCCCTTCATGGATCCATCCATGACAGAGTTTTCAAGCTGCGTAATATAAAGTAAGCTTTATCTATGTGAGATGAATACACACAACACAGAGCAGCTTCATAGAAAGCTTCTTTCCAGTTTTGGTCTGAGGCTATTTCCCTTTTCACCATAGGCATGCTCAATATCATGTACTTTTCTAAAGGTTTTCAACTGCTGTCTGAGAAGAGAGGTATAAAACTGTGAGTGGAATGCCCAAGTCACAAACCAGTTCCTTGGAAAGCTTCTCTCCAGTTTCTATCTGAACATATTTTTCACCACTCAAAGCTCCAAATGTCCCTTCATACTAAACATAAACAGGGTTAGAAAACTGCCCAATGTAAAGAGAAACTAGAGAGAATTAAGATGACACAGCAGTTTCTGAAAGCTTCCTTCTGTTTTAGAGGATATTTCTTTCTCCATATTCTAAGGAGTGTTCCCAAATGTCCTTCCTCAGATTCCACAAAGCAGTGATTTGAAATTGCTAATCCAAAGAATGGTTTAACTCAACGAGTTGAATAAACACATCACAAAGCAGTTGCTCAGAAAGCATCTCTGCAGTTTTCATTGGAAGACGTTTCCTTGCTCACCACAAGCCTCTGGGCACCACTCAATATCCCTTCACAGATTCCTCCAAGACAGAGTTTCCAAACTGGGCAATGTAAAGTAAGCTTTAACTCTGTGAAACGATTGCACATATCAGAGAGCAGTTTCTTGGAACGCTTCTCCCTGGGTTTATTGGAGGATATTTCACTTTTCACCATAGTGTTCAATGCGCTCTGAAATATCACTTTCTCTGTTTTACAGGAAAAGTGTTCAAATAATGCCTTATGTGAAAAGAGGTATAACTCCCTGTGTGGAATGCACACATCACAAAGTGGTTTCTCAGAAAACTTCTCTCTAATTTTTATCTGAAGATATTTCCTTTTTCACCATAGGCATGAATGTGTTCCCTAATATCCCTTCGCAAATCCATCCATGATGGCGTTTCATAACTGCGTAATACAAAGAAAGTTCATCTATGTGAGATGAATAAACATATCTATCACAAAACAGTTTCATAGAAAGCTTCTTTCCAGTTTTGTCTGAGAATATTTCCTTTTACACCATAGCAATCCATATACTGCCAAATGTCCCTTGGTAGCTTTTTCTCAAAAATGGATTCCCCAATCCTTTCAGTGAAGAAAAGTATAACTCTGTGAGTGGAATGCACACGTCACTCTCCAGTTTCTTTCAGAAGATATTTCCGATTTCACCATAAGCCTCAAAGCG
>JABBCR010001572.1:0-57952 GCA_014849445.1 Cercopithecus mona | reverse complement strand
GAAAGAGAAACTAGAGAGAATTAAGATGACACAGCAGTTTCTGAAAGCTTCCTTCTGTTTTAGAGGATATTTCTTTGACCATATTCTAAAGAGCGTTCTCAAATGTCCTTCCTCAGATTCCAAGCAAACAGTGATTTCAAAGGTCTCAATCCAAGGAATGGTTTAACTCTATGAGATGAACCCACAGGCCACAAAGCAGTTGCTCAGAAAACTTCTCTCCAGTTTTCATCGAAGACGTTTCCTTGCTCACCACAAGCCTCTGGGCACCACTTAATATCCCTTCACAGATTCCTCAAAGACAGAGTTTCCAAACTGGGCAATGAAGAGCATGCTTTAACTCTGTGAAATGAATGCACATATCAGAGAACAGTTTCCTGGAACGCTTCTCTCTGGGTTTTATTTGAGGATATGTCACTTTTCACCATAGTCTTCAATGCGCTCTGAAATATCACTTTTTCGGTTTTACAGGAAGACTGTTCAAATACTGCCTTAGGAGAAAAGAGGTAAAACTCCCTGAGTGGAATGCACACATCACAAAGCAGTTTCTCAGAAAGCTTCTCTCCTGTTTTTATCTGAAGATATTTCCTTTTTCACCATTGGCCTAAAAGTGCTCCCGAATGTCCCTTCACAAATCCATCCATGATGGCGTTTCAAAACTGCGTAATAGAAAGAAAATTTTATCTATGTGAGATGAATAAACATATCTATCACAAAACAGTTTCACAGAAAGATTCTTTTCAGATTTTGTCTGAGGACATTTCCTTTTCCACCAAAGCCATCCATATACTCCTGAATGTCCCGTTAGCATTTTCTCCAAAAGGGATTCCCCAATCTTCTATGAGAAGAAAAGTATAACTCTGTGAGTGGAATGCACACATCACAAAGCAGTTCCTCATAAATCTTCTCTCCAGTTTCTTTCTGAAGATATTTCCATTTTCACCATAAATCTCAAAGCGCTCCTGTACCCTTTACATATACGTGTGTGTGTGTGTGTGTAACATGGGAGTGAGCGTGAACAGAGAGCAGAGACCACTATTACATATACGTGTGTGTGTGTAACATGGGAGTGAGTGTGAACAGAGAGCAGAGACCACTATTACATATACGTGTGTGTGTGTGTAACATGGGAGTGAGCGTGAACAGAGAGCAGAGACCACTATTACATATACGTGTGTGTGTGTAACATGGGAGTGAGCGTGAACAGAGAGCAGAGACCACTATTACATATACGTGTGTGTGTGTGTAAAATGGGAGTGAGCGTGAACAGAGAGCAGAGACCACTATTACATATACGTGTGTGTGTGTGTAACATGGGAGTGAGCGTGAACAGAGAGCAGAGACCACTATTACATATACGTGTGTGTGTGTGTAACATGGGAGTGAGCGTGAACAGAGAGCAGAGACCACTATTACATATACGTGTGTGTGTGTGTATAACATGGGAGTGAGCGTGAACAGAGAGCAGAGACCATTATTACATATACGTGTGTGTGTGTAACTTGGGAGTGAGCGTGAACACAGAGCAGAGACCAGTATTACATATACGTGTGTGTGTAACATGGGAGTGAGCGTGAACAGAGAGCAGAGACCACTATTACATATACGTGTGTGTGTGTGTGTGTAACATGGGAGTGAGCGTGAACAGAGAGCAAAGACCACTATTACATATACGTGTGTGTGTGTAACATGGGAATGGGCGTGAACAGAGAGCAGAGACCAGTATTACATATACGTGTGTGTATAACATGGGAGTGAGCGTGAACAGAGAGCAGAGACCACTATTACATATACGTGTGTGTGTGTGTAACATGGGAGTGAGCGTGAACAGAGAGCAGAGACCAGTATTACATATACGTGTGTGTGTGTGTGTGTAACATGGGAGTGAGCGTGAACAGAGAGCAGAGACCACTATTACATATACGTGTGTGTGTGTGTAAAATGGGAGTGAGCGTGAACAGAGAGCAGAGACCACTATTACATATACGTGTGTGTGTGTGTGTAACATGGGAGTGAGCGTGAACAGAGAGCAGAGACCATTATTACATATACGTGTGTGTGTGTAACATGGGAGTGAGCGTGAACAGAGAGCAGAGACCACTATTACATATACGTGTGTGTGTAACATGGGAGTGAGCGTGAACAGAGAGCAGAGACCACTATTACATATACATGTGTGTGTGTGTAACATGGGAGTGAGCGTGAACAGAGCAGAGACCACTATTACATATACGTGTGTGTGTGTAACATGGGAGTGAGCGTGAACAGAGAGCAGAGACCGCTATTACATATACGTGTGTGTGTGTGTAACATGGGAATGAGCGTGAACAGAGAGCAGAGACCGCTATTACATATACATGTGTGTGTAACATGGGAGTGAGCGTGAACAGAGCAGAGACCATTATTACATATACGTGTGTGTGTGTGTAACATGGGAGTGAGCGTGAACAGAGAGCAAAGACCACTATTACATATACGTGTGTGTGTGTAACATGGGAGTGAGCGTGAACAGAGAGCAGAGGCTATTTGACTTCGCGAAGCAGCACGATTTTCCCTCTGTTTCTGCCGTCTTATCACATAATAGAAGTCAAACCCAAAATGCAGGAAGTGTGGAAGTAGCTGAAATACTGCTAATATTTAGGCTACAACATAAACTGGAGGGCAGTTTCCCTTTAGAAATATATTTTAATAGGCTCCATTAATGAAACCTAAGAAAAGTAAAAGTAAAATGAGGGAGGTTGTAAATAATGCTGACATTGTACATTGTATCAGAAAAATGTATAAAACCTGACACCAAAGATTCTGAATTGGCAAAATATGCCTATACATAATACATATAATATGCATATGATGTATATATGTGTGTATTTTTATATATGTGTGTATATCTGTATAGTTTACACCCATAAAACAGCAATCCTGATTCTAATGATTTATGTGATCTACTCTCAAGTATGACTGATTTTCAGTAGTCACATTAATCATCACACAGTGTTAACAATTTAGCAGGTTCCCATGGTTGGTACATTTTATTTGCTAATTACAGGAACTGTCCAGCTGCTGTTCCCATATAAAGCCTCCCATATACACAATGGATGTGTATGAACATATAACGAATCGAGACTCTCTGGTCCAGACACTCCTCGCACGAACAGACCCCGTGACCACAGCACATCACCCTCGATGCTGTCGCTGGTGAACGGGGTTTTACACTCCTCACTTCCTAGTTCTATCGTGAATATCAGGGAGTCAACAGAAACCAAGCACTTCTTAGCCTGACACTTGGCAAAAGTAAACTCCACGATGTCATCATCATTATTCTCAATAGTAACTTTGTTTTATGGGCAATGGGCTCAAACGCTAATATTTTTAGAATATTTAGAGGAGCATTAGACTAGTTTGATCAATTTTACTCCCAAATATGTTGGTAAAATATCTGTCTTGGAACACATTTAGCCTTAAAACACGTGAAAAATTATCCTTTACTTTCATGAAGTTTGTTGTGGATGTTTGTTTCTTTATTGTAACCTGAAATTATAGAATACATACTCAGTTTTTCTCAATTATCAAGAACTATGAAAAATTATAATTTCTAAAAATAATCAGTGAGTTATAGCTCAAGGTTTATGTCCCTGTGGTATTTCCTCTGAATATTAATTGCCAATACTAGCTTCTAACGGTCATGCTATTCATAATCCTAATGCTAATTCCTCATCATCTTAAAATTGAAAATAAATAAAATTCAGTAACACTGAATGCCTCTTGTATTGAGAATAATTCTTATGTCTAAATTTGCAAGAGTAGTTTTCACTGAGTTTCTGTTGCCCTTTTTATTTCATCCCTTATAATTTGTCTGGGACATGGATAGACTAACACCAAGTATACTCTCCTGACGTAGACAGTGACTTGTAATCCAAATGGTAGATAACCCATACTTGTAGCTAAATGGAAGACATGAGCTACTCACAGCCAGCACCAAAGATGTTTTGCAAGTGGTGGTGATGCCGACCACTGAAAGATGCATTAAATAATAATACAAATTTAAATGCATCTAAGTTAATACACACACACACACACACACACACACACACCAGACCATGGTATGTTTAACTGCTGTGTAGCATGGTATGCACCCTTAGGCATTGTAATGTATATCATTGCAATACACTGTCATCTGCTGACATCATCTTCTCCAATGTATTTAAGCAATTATTGATTAATAATGACCAGTTTTATTTAAAAACCTTCTGGAATTGATTAAATGCTAGATATCAGTCCCAGTGTGCCAAGAATACGATTTTTAAAATGTTTTCTTCCCAGTTTTAAAAGTTTGCTGCCTAACAATTAATTCAAGTGTTGTTATTTTACTGCCCTGGGAATGCTGTCATCGTATTCGGAAGATACCACCTGATATCAGCACGATTGCAGGATCAATGGAAGAGCACAACACATCCTCTACGGACTTCACTTTCATGGGGCTGTTCCACAGAAAGGAAACCTCAGCTCTTCTTTTTGCCATCATCTCTACCATCTTCGTCACCGCACTGATGGCCAATGGGGTTATGATCTTCCTGATCCAAACAGATTTGCGCCTTCATACACCCATGTACTTCCTCCTCAGTCACCTTTCCTTAATTGACATGATGTACATTTCCACCATTGTGCCTAAGATGCTGATTGATTACCTGCTGGATCAAAGGACCATGAGGTTGTAAATAATGCTGACATTGTACATAGTATCAGAAAAATGTATAAAACCTGACACCAAAGATTCTGAATCGACAAAATATGCCTATACATAATACATATAATATGCATATGATGTATATATGTGTGTATTTTTATATATGTGTGTATTTTATATATGTGTGTATTTTTATATATGTGTGTATATCTGTATACATAGTTTACACCCATAAAACAGCAATCCTGATTCTAATGATTTATGTGATCTACTCTCAAGTATGACTGATTTTCAGTAGTCACATTAATCATCACACAGTGTTAACAATTTAGCAGGTTCCCATGGTTGGTACATTTTATTTGCTAATTACAGGAACTGTCCAGCTGCTGTTCCCATATAAAGCCTCCCATATACACAATGGATGTGTATGAACATATAACGAATCGAGACTCTCTGGTCCAGACACTCCTCGCACGAACAGACCCCGTGACCACAGCACATCACCCTCGATGCTGTCGCTGGTGAACGGGGTTTTACACTCCTCACTTCCTAGTTCTATCGTGAATATCAGGGAGTCAACAGAAACCAAGCACTTCTTAGCCTGACACTTGGCAAAAGTAAACTCCACGATGTCATCATCATTATTCTCAATAGTAACTTTGTTTGAAGTTTGTTGTGGATGTTTGTTTTTTATTGTAACCTGAAATTGTATAACACGCACTCAGTTTTTCTTAATCATCAAGAACTATGAAAAATTCTAATTCCCAAAAATAATCAGTGAGTTATAGCTCAAGGTTTATGTCCCTGTGGTATTTTCTCTGAAAATTAATTGCTAATACTAGTTTCTAATGGTCACGCTAATCACAATCCTAATGCTAATTCCTCATCATCTTAAAATTGAAAATAAATAAAATTCAGTAACACTGAATACCTCTTGTATTGAGAATAATTTTTTGTGTCTAAATTTGCAAGAGTAGTTTCCTTTGAGTTTCTGTTGCCTTTTTTATTTCATCCCTTATAATTTATCTGGGACATGGATAAACTAACACCAAGTAAACTCTCATGACGTAGACAGTGACTCGTGATCCAAACGGCAGATAACCCATACTTGTAGCTAAATGGAAGACATGAGCTACTCACAGCCAGCACCAAAGATGTTTTGAAAGTGGTGGTGATGCCGATCACACAAAGACGCATTAAATAATAATACAAATTTAAATGCATCTAAGGTAATACACACACACACACACACACACACACACCAGACCATGGTATGTTTAACTGCTGTGTAGCATGGTATGCACCCTTAGGCATTGTAATGTATATCACTGTAATACAGTATCATCTGCTGACATCATCTTCTCCAATGTATTTAAGCAATTATTGATTAATAATGACCAGTTTTATTTAAAAACCTTCTGGAATTGATTAAATGCTAGATATCAGTCCCAGTGTGCCAAGAATACTATTTAAATGTTTTCTTCCCAGTTTTAAAAGTTTGCTGCCTAACAATTAACTCAAGTGTTGTTATTTTACTGCCCTGGGAATGCTGTCATCGTATTCGGAAGATACCACCTGATATCAGCACGATTGCAGGATCAATGGAAGAGCACAACACATCCTCTACGGACTTCACTTTCATGGGGCTGTTCCACAGAAAGGAAACCTCAGCTCTTCTTTTTGCCATCATCTCTACCATCTTCGTCACCGCACTGATGGCCAATGGGGTTATGATCTTCCTGATCCAAACAGATTTGCGCCTTCATACACCCATGTACTTCCTCCTCAGTCACCTTTCCTTAATTGACATGATGTACATTTCCACCATTGTGCCTAAGATGCTGATTGATTACCTGCTGGATCAAAGGACCATTTCCTTTGTGGGGTGCACAGCTCAACACTTCCTCTACCTTACCCTTGTGGGAGCTGAATTCTTCCTGTTGGGCCTCATGGCCTATGACCGCTATGTGGCCATCTGCAACCCTCTGAGATACCCTGTCCTCATGAGCCGCCGGGTCTGTTGGATGATTATAGCAGGTTCCTGGTTTGGGGGCTCTTTGGATGGCTTCCTCCTAACCCCCATCACCATGAGCTTTCCCTTCTGCAATTCCCGGGAGATCAACCACTTCTTCTGTGAGGCTCCGGCAGTCCTGAAGTTGGCATGTGCAGACACAGCCCTCTACGAGACAGTGATGTACGTGTGCTGTGTTTTGATGCTGCTGATTCCTTTCTCTGTAGTCCTTGCTTCCTATGCCCGAATCCTGACCACAGTGCACCGCATGAGCTCAGTGGAGGGCAGGAAGAAGGCCTTTGCCACTTGTTCATCCCACGTGACTGTGGTGTCCTTGTTCTATGGGGCTGCCATGTACACCTACATGCTGCCACACTCCTACCACACACCAGCCCAGGACAAAGTCCTCTCTGTGTTTTACACCATTCTCACACCCATGCTGAACCCCCTCATCTACAGCCTTAGAAACAAGGATGTGACTGGAGCTCTGAAGAGGGCCTTGGGGAGGTTCAAGGGTCCTCAAAGGGTGTCAAGAGGTGTCTTTTGACAGTCGACTCCTTCCCATGCGTGTGGTAAATGGGAGACTCTGTGGTCACTGTGGCTGTGCTTTCATTGAAAGATGAAGCAAAAGGGAGGGAGTGATATGATTACCGTATTGGTTTTTTGTCTAGGGTTTCTGGTTCATAACTCCCTGGTTATGTTCCAATGTTGTGGTTCTTGAGGCCTCAGAAAACCGAATCTCTCTCTGTGATCTTTGCCTTCCCTCTTTTCACCTGCTTCTTTTTCTCCCCAAAGAAAGCCTTAGAAACTAAAAATATAATCCAATCTTTCCCCACTTTGGTCACAAAGAAATTATCTGACTACCTTGTCTGATTGCAGGTCACAAGACCTCTGTTTCAGAAGAGGCCCTCTCTCGTACCCTGGAGGAGGGAACGCTACACAGAGGGGCCGAGAAGAATCTGATCAGACAGGCCTTCATGGGTGTCCCCACTCACTCTGTCAACACTAGGTCATACTCTGTGTCCAGTCATATTTCTATGCAATTGTCCACGCTTCAATCATGACTATTCAATAAAGTCTCCACATAGAGGCCAAAAGGAGAGGACAGAAAACTTCCGGACAGCTAAACTCAGGAAGCTGAGCAGGAGGGGGATAAGAACCCACCCACCCGCCTGGAGGGTGGCATGCCCCAGCACCACAGACACAGAAGCTCTTATGCTCTCCTAGACCTCACCCTGGTGTCTTTTCATCTGGTTGTTTCTATGTATCCTGTGTACATCATCTTCTCCAATGTATTTAAGCAATTATTGATTAATAATGACCAATTTTATTTTAAAACCCTTTGGAATAGATTAAATGCTAGATATCAGTCCCAGTGTGCCAAGAATACTATTTAAATGTTTTCTTCCCAGTTTTAAAAGTTTGCTGCCTAACAATTAACTCAAGTGTTGTTATTTTACTGCCCTGGGAATGCTGTCATCGTATTTGGAAGATACCACCTGATATCAGCACGATTGCAGGATCAATGGAAGAGCACAACACATCCTCTACGGACTTCACTTTCATGGGGCTGTTCCACAGAAAGGAAACCTCAGCTCTTCTTTTTGCCATCATCTCTACCATCTTCGTCACTGCACTGATGGCCAATGGGGTTATGATCTTCCTGATCCAAACAGATTTGCGCCTTCATACACCCATGTACTTCCTCCTCAGTCACCTTTCCTTAATTGACATGATGTACATTTCCACCATTGTGCCTAAGATGCTGATTGATTACCTGCTGGATCAAAGGACCATTGTGGGGTGCACAGCTCAACACTTCCTCTACCTTACCCTTGTGGGAGCTGAATTCTTCCTGTTGGGCCTCATGGCCTATGACCGCTATGTGGCCATCTGCAACCCTCTGAGATACCCTGTCCTCATGAGCCGCCGGGTCTGTTGGATGATTATAGCAGGTTCCTGGTTTGGATGGCTTCCTCCTAACCCCCATCACCATGAGCTTTCCCTTCTGCAATTCCCAGGAGATCAACCACTTCTTCTGTGAGGCTCCGGCAGTCCTGAAGTTGGCATGTGCAGACACAGCCCTCTACGAGACAGTGATGTACGTGTGCTGTGTTTTGATGCTGCTGATTCCTTTCTCTGTAGTCCTTGCTTCCTATGCCCGAATCCTGACCACAGTGCACCGCATGAGCTCAGTGGAGGGCAGGAAGAAGGCTTTTGCCACTTGTTCATCCCACGTGACTGTGGTGTCCTTGTTCTATGGGGCTGCCATGTACACCTACATGCTGCCACACTCCTACCACACACCAGCCCAGGACAAAGTCCTCTCTGTGTTTTACACCATTCTCACACCCATGCTGAACCCCCTCATCTACAGCCTTAGAAACAAGGATGTGACTGGAGCTCTGAAGAGGGCCTTGGGGAGGTTCAAGGGTCCTCAAAGGGTGTCAAGAGGTGTCTTTTGACAGTCGACTCCTTCCCATGCGTGTGGTAAATGGGAGACTCTGTGGTCACTGTGGCTGTGCTTTCATTGAAAGATGAAGCAAAAGGGAGGGAGTGATATGATTACCGTATTGGTTTTTTGTCTAGGGTTTCTGGTTCATAACTCCCTGGTTATGTTCCAATGTTGTGGTTCTTGAGGCCTCAGAAAACCGAATCTCTCTCTGTGATCTTTGCCTTCCCTCTTTTGACCTGCTTCTTTTTCTCCCCAAAGAAAGCCTTAGAAACTAAAAATATAATCCAATCTTTCGCCACTTTGGTCACAAAGAAATTATCTGACTACCTTGTCTGATTGCAGGTCACAAGACCTCTGTTTCAGAAGAGGCCCTCTCTCGTACCCTGGAGGAGGGAACGCTACACAGAGGGGCCGAGAAGAATCTGATCAGACAGGCCTTCATGGGTGTCCCCACTCACTCTGTCAACACTAGGTCATACTCTGTGTCCAGTCATATTTCTATGCAATTGTCCACGCTTCAATCATGACTATTCAATAAAGTCTCCACATAGAGGCCGAAAGGAGAGGACAGAAAACTTCCGGACAGCTAAACTCAGGAAGCTGAGCAGGAGGGTGATAAGAACCCACCCACCCGCCTGGAGGGTGGCATGCCCCAGCACCACAGACACAGAAGCTCTTATGCTCTCCTAGACCTCACCCTGGTGTCTTTTCATCTGGTTGTTTCTATGTATCCTGTGTAATATCATTTATAATAAACGGTAAACGTAGGAAAGCATTTCCTTGAGTTCTGTGAGCCTCTATAGCAAACTAACTGAACCCAAGGAAGGGCCGTGGGATCCTCAATTAACAATCACTTGGTCAAAAGCACAGGACAACTTGGGGCTTGTGATTGGCACTGGAAATGGAAGGCAGTATTATGGGACTGAGCCCTCACCCTGTGGGATCTGACGCTATCTCCAGATAGATCGTGGCAGATGGTCGTGGGAGTTTAGCTTGGGCTAGAGCATTTGACTGTGGATAGTGGCAGAATGGAATTGATTTGGAGGACCCCCAAATGGTGTCCCTTACCTTTACTCCCTTACCTTAACTCGAGAGTTTTTTTCTACTGACTTCATGTCTTTAGCTTGACTCTTTCAACCAATTGCCAATCAGAAAAATCTATGCATCCACCTGTGACTCATCAGCCTTCCACTTCATGTCCTGCTTTTTCAGGCTGAAACAATGTGTATTTTACATGTTTTGATTTATGACTTTGCATGTAAGTTCTTTCCCTAAGTTTTAGGGAGATAGAGGTTACCTTGGGCACACTTTCTCAGGATCATCTGAGGCTTTCCCCCAGGCCATCATCACTCACATAGGCTCAGAATAAACCTCTTTAAATATTTTACAGTGTTCAGCTTTTTCATCAGATGCAAACTTGACATACTAAATACGCTGAAGAAAATTGAGGAAACTGAAGAGGTAGAAAGGTAACTTTCTGATTGTTTCTGCCCTTCTCCCTTGAGAGCTGTCCACAAAAGAATTCTCAGACCTACCTCTTCTGAAAGAAGGTAACAAGCCCCTTATTGCAGAGGGGCCCTGACCAATGCCCAGAGGGGAAAAAATGTCACAGGGGGAGGCCACTAGAATCTGAACAAACAAACCTTGCTAAGTCGTCCTCCTCAGTTTATTTCCATTACATCTTATTTTTTAATGATCTAATCATACTTTTAAGGTTTACATGCCTCATGAAACTTCTATTAAGTAAATTTCCTATACTTTTCTTTTACTAATTGATGAGCAAGGAAAAAAAAGTCTTACTTTCCTCCCCCCACCCCATACCACTAATTGTAAACTTGCAAAGTTTTGAAACTGTCTATCATCTTACCGTGTGACCCATCTTATTCACATGGTTCTTGAGGCCTCAGAAAACCGAATCTCTCTCTGTGATCTTTGCCTTCCCTCTTTTGACCTGCTTCTTTTTCTCCCCAAAGAAAGCCTTAGAAACTAAAAATATAATCCAATCTTTCGCCACTTTGGTCACAAAGAAATTATCGGACTACCTTGTCTGATTGCAAGTCACAAGACCTCTGTTTCAGAAGAGGCCCTCTCTCGTGCCCTGGAGGAGGGAACGCTACACAGAGGGGCCGAGAAGAATCTGATCAGACAGGCCTTCATGGGTGTCCCCACTCACTCTGTCAACACTAGGTCATACTCTGTGTCCAGTCATATTTCTATGCAATTGTCCACGCTTCAATCATGACTATTCAATAAAGTCTCCACATAGAGGCCGAAAGGAGAGGACAGAAAGCTTCCGGACAGCTAAACTCAGGAAGCTGAGCAGGAGGGTGATAAGAACCCACCCACCCGCCTGGAGGGTGGCATGCCCCAGCACCACAGACACAGAAGCTCTTATGCTCTCCTAGACCTCACCCTGGTGTCTTTTCATCTGGTTGTTTCTATGTATCCTGTGTAATATCATTTATAATAAATGGTAAACATAGGAAAGTATTTCCTTGAGTTCTGTGAGCCTCTATAGCAAACTAACTGAACCCAAGGAAGGGCTGTGGGATCCTCAATTAACAATCACTTGGTCAAAAGCACAGGACAACTTGGGGCTTGTGATTGGCACTGGAAATGGAAGGCAGTGTTGTGGGACTGAGCCCTCACCCTGTGGGATCTGACGCTATCTCCAGATAGATCGTGGCAGATGGTCGTGGGAGTTTAGCTTGGGTTAGAGCATTTGACTGTGGATAGTGGCAGAATGGAATTGATTTGGAGGACCCCCAAATGGTGTCCCTTACCTTTACTCCCTTACCTTAACTCGAGCGTTTTTTTCTACTGACTTCATGTCTTTAGCTTGACTCTTTCAACCAATTGCCAATCAGAAAAATCTTTGCATCCACCTGTGACTCATAAGCCTTCCACTTCATGTCCTGCTTTTTCAGGCTGAAACAATGTGTATTTTACATGTTTTGATTAATGACTTTGCATGTAAGTTCTTTCCCTAAGTTTTAGGGAGACAGAAGTTATCTTGGGCACACTTTCTCAGGATCATCTGAGGCTTTTCCCCAGGCCATCATCACTCACATTGGCTCAGAATAAACCTCTTTAAATATTTTACAGTGTTCAGCTTTTTCATCAGATGCAAACTTGACATACTAAATACGCTGAAGAAAATTGAGGAAACTGAAGAGGTAGAAAGGTAACTTTCTGATTGTTTCTGCCCTTCTCCCTTGAGAGCTGTCCACAAAAGAATTCTCAGACCTACCTCTTCTGAAAGAAGGTAACAAGCCCCTTATTGCAGAGGGGCCCTGACCAATGCCCAGAGGGGAAAAAATGTCACAGGGGGAGGCCACTAGAATCTGAACAAACAAACCTTGCTAAGTCGTCCTCCTCAGTTTATTTCCATTACATCATATTTTTTAAACGATGTAATCATACTTTTAAGGTTTGCATGCCTCATGAAACTTCTATTAAGTAAATTTCCTATACTTTTCTGTTGCTAATCTGTCTTTTGTTGGAAGTTACCAGCCATGAACCTTTTGATGAGCAAGGAAAAAAAAGTCTTACTTTCCTCCCCCCACCCCATACCACTAATTGTAAACTTTGCAAAGTTTTGAAACTGTCTATCATCTTACCGTGTGACCCACCTTATTCACAGGGAAGTCACAACAAACCTCCTGTGGTCTATGCAGTCCATTTCTAGGGGGTTTTGCTTAAAGTTTCTATACGCCTAGATTCTTAGGCTTAGCATCGTTACAGAGGGATAAAATGTGTGTCTGAACTGTGTCAGTTCATTGTATCAGGGATATAAGGTGTGTCTGAACCGTATCCGTACATTTTATCAGGGATAGAAAGTGTCTGTGAACTGTATCAGCACATTATATCAGGGATAGAAAGTGTCTGTGAACTGTATCAGTACATTATTTCAGGGAGAAAAGGTGTGTCTGAACCGTATCCATACATTATATCAGGGATAGAATGTGTGTGTGAAGTATATCAGTTCATTTTATCAGGGATGTAAGGTGTATCTGAACTGTATCCCTACATTATGTCAGGGATAGAATGTGTGTCTGAACTGTATCCCTACATTATATCAGGGATCAGCCATCTATTGAACTATTAAGACCCTTGGGATATATTTGTTTGCAAAATAGGTGCCTGTCCTCATGAAGCTGCCCATGTAGCCCAAAGGCAGTGAATAATAATAAACAGAATAAGTAAGTTAACTCTGTAGTCTGTGAATGTCAAATGGTAGAGAGAGAAAGAGAAAAGTAGAGTAGATTGAGGGAGAGAAACGAGTTGATGGGTGCAGCACAGCAACATGGCACAAGTATACATATGTAACAAACCTGCACGTTATGCACATGTACCCTAGAACTTAAAGTATAATAATAAAAAATAAAAAAATAAAATAAAATAAAATAAAAGAATTGCTGAAATTGTGGTCATACTGGTCACTTTTTACAACGTCATCGATAGTCTAGATCTCTTTGGAAGGATAACATTGGAGCAGTCTTGAGGAGATAAAGAATTTAGCCCTGAGGATAGTGTTGGGGTGGGAGGGATCCCACGTGGAGAAAAGAAAATAAAAAAAACTGGTAGGACAGCCCCGAAGTGAGAGTGTGCACGGCTTATTCAAAGAGTGACAAGAAGCCAGGATGACTGCAGCAGTGAGGGAAACAGTGGTACGCGCAGACATCTATGTCTGGTAATGGGGAGAGAAGCATGGAAAGGGCCCCTTATAGCTTACTGTAAGAATTTCAGATTTTACTCCCAATAAACGGTGAGCTACAATGGGGTTTTAATCACCAAAGTGGCATGATCTGATGTTCCTTCAACTGCTGCTTTAGAAATAAGCCTTAGAGGATTTAGGTGAAGCAGGAACATACCGTAGAAATGGTTGGAACCTAGGTGTATTCTGAAGGTAGAGCCAAAAGGATTCCTTTACTAGTTGGATATCGGTTTCAATGGAAAGAGAAGCACCAGGGGCAACTCTAAGGGCTTGGATTGAGCGACTGAAATTGGGGACCTCCTACCAGGGGGACCAGCGAAAGACATAACTGCAGGAAGTTTAGTAGGGGAAGAAAGAGGCACAGATCAGTTCACTTTGGTGAATGCCAAGTTTGTTTTGAACTGAAGTCATTAATATATAGATATTATATAGATACATGGTTATAGCTAAGAACCCCAATGAGCTTAACAGAGAAAAGGTACAGAAAAAAGAAAAAAAAAGAAGAAGAAGAGGACCAGTAACTGAGCTAGGATCCCTCCAGTACTAAGTGAACCTGGGGAAATGACACAAGGAGAAAAAAAATTAAAAGGAAAAACAAAACAGTGGGTTAGGAAACTCAATCACAGTTTGGTGGACTTGAAGACAGATGAAAATGCAACAAAACAAAACACACATCTTCAGTTGAGGGAATAGACAGTTATATCAAAACAAGGAAAAAACCAGACAAA
This sequence comes from Cercopithecus mona, assembly GCA_014849445.1. NCBI lineage: Eukaryota > Metazoa > Chordata > Mammalia > Primates > Cercopithecidae > Cercopithecus > Cercopithecus mona. The sequence continues at coordinate 43,360 of JABBCR010001572.1, read as the reverse complement.
CAAAACTGTGTTGATGGCCCTAGTACAATAAGGCCTGAAAGGTTTGATTTATCCACATAAAGATCATTGAAATGAGAGGTAAATATCCTGAATAGAGAGGACAGTGGAGGAACTGGGGAGACTAAGAACAGGCAAAGTTTTTGGAGAATGTGACTATAAAGGAGACAGAGATGTCACTGCAGATCTGGGAAAAATAAATTCATCAAGTTGTATTGGGAAAACTGTTTGTTCATATGGAAAATGGAACATTTGCCTAAGGTCACATACTGTACCACAAATATGTTTTAGGTGAGTTAAAATAAAATAAAATAAAATAAAATAAAATAAAATAAAATAAAATAAAATAAAATAAAATAAAATAAAATAAAATAAAATAAAATAAAATAAAATAAAATAAAATAAAATAAAATAAAATAAAATAAAATAAAATAAAATAAAATAAAATAAAATAAAATAAAATAAAATAAAATAAAATAAAATAAAATAAAATAAAATAAAATAAAATAAAATAAAATAAAATAAAATAAAATAAAGGCTTAGCATCATTACAGAGGGATAAAATGTGTGTCTGAACTGTATCCCTACATTATATCAGGGATAGAAAGTGTCTGTGAACTGTATCAGTACATTTTATCAGGGATAGAAAGTGTCTGTGAACTGTATCAGTACATTTTATCAGGGATGTAAGGTGTGTCTGAACTGTATCAGTACATTATATCAGGGATAGAAAGTGTCTGTGAACTGTATCAGTACATTTTATCAGGGATGTAAGGTGTATCTGAACTGTATCAGTACATTATATCAGGGAGATAAGGTGTGTCTGAACTGTATCAGTACATTATATCAGGGATAGAATGTGTGTCTGAACTGTATCAGTACATTTTATCAGGGATGTAAGGTGTGTCTGAACTGTATCCCTACATTATATCAGGGATAGAATGTGTGTCTGAACTGTATCCCTACATTATATCAGGGAGATAAGGTGTGTCTGAACTGTGTCAGTTCATTATATCAGGGATAGAAAGTGTCTGTGAACTGTATCAGTACATTATATCAGGGAGATAAGGTGTGTCTGAACCGTATCCATACATTATATCAGGGATAGAATGTGCGTGTGAAGTATATCAGTTCATTTTATCAGGGATGTAAGGTGTGTCTGAACTGTATCAGTACATTTTATCAGGGATGTAAGGTGTATCTGAACTGTATCAGTACATTATATCAGGGAGATAAGGTGTGTCTGAACCGTATCCATACATTATATCAGGGATAGAATGTGCGTGTGAAGTATATCAGTTCATTTTATCAGGGATGTAAGGTGTGTCTGAACTGTATCCCTACATTATATCAGGGATAGAATGTGCGTGTGAAGTATATCAGTTCATTTTATCAGGGATGTAAGGTGTGTCTGAACTGTATCCCTACATTATATCAGGGATCAGCCATCTATGGAACTATTAAGACCCTTGGGATATATTTGTTTGCAAAATAGGTGCCTGTCCTCCTGAAGCTGCCCATGTAGCCCAGAGGCAGTGAATAATGATAAACAGAATAAGTAAGTTAACTCTGTAGTCTGTGAATGTCAAATGGTAGAGAGAGAAAGAGAAAAGTAGAGTAGATTGAGGGAGAGAAATGAGTTGATGGGTGCAGCACACCAACATGGCACATGTATACATATGTAACAAACCTGCACGTTATGCACATGTACCCTAGAACTTAAAGTATAATAAAAAATAAAAAAATAAAATAAAATAAAATAAAATAAAATAAAATAAAATAAAATAAAATAAAATAAAATAAAATAAAATAAAATAAAATAAAATAAAATAAAATAAAATAAAATAAAATAAAATAAAATAAAATAAAATAAAATAAAATAAAATAAAATAAAATAAAATAAAATAAAATAAAATAAAATAAAATAAAATAAAATAAAATAAAATAAAATAAAATAAAATAAAATAAAATAAAATAAAATAAAATAAAATAAAATAAAATAAAATAAAATAAAATAAAATAAAATAAAATAAAATAAAATAAAATAAAATAAAATAAAATAAAATAAAATAAAATAAAATAAAATAAAATAAAATAAAATAAAATAAAATAAAATAAAATAAAATAAAATAAAATAAAATAAAATAAAATAAAATAAAATAAAATAAAATAAAATAAAATAAAATAAAATAAAATAAAATAAAATAAAATAAAATAAAATAAAATAAAATAAAATAAAATAAAATAAAATAAAATAAAATAAAATAAAATAAAATAAAATAAAATAAAATAAAATAAAATAAAATAAAATAAAATAAAATAAAATAAAATAAAATAAAATAAAATAAAATAAAATAAAATAAAATAAAATAAAATAAAATAAAATAAAATAAAATAAAATAAAATAAAATAAAATAAAATAAAATAAAATAAAATAAAATAAAATAAAATAAAATAAAATAAAATAAAATAAAATAAAATAAAATAAAATAAAATAAAATAAAATAAAATAAAATAAAATAAAATAAAATAAAATAAAATAAAATAAAATAAAATAAAATAAAATAAAATAAAATAAAATAAAATAAAATAAAATAAAATAAAATAAAATAAAATAAAATAAAATAAAATAAAATAAAATAAAATAAAATAAAATAAAATAAAATAAAATAAAATAAAATAAAATAAAATAAAATAAAATAAAATAAAATAAAATAAAATAAAATAAAATAAAATAAAATAAAATAAAATAAAATAAAATAAAATAAAATAAAATAAAATAAAATAAAATAAAATAAAATAAAATAAAATAAAATAAAATAAAATAAAATAAAATAAAATAAAATAAAATAAAATAAAATAAAATAAAATAAAATAAAATAAAATAAAATAAAATAAAATAAAATAAAATAAAATAATATAAAATATAAAATATAAAGTAAAATAAAATAAAATAAAATAAAAGAATTGCTGAAACTGTGGTCACATTGGTCGCTTTTTACAACGTCATCGATAGTCTAGATCTCTTTGGAAGGATAACATTGGAGCAGTCTTGAGGAGATAAAGAATTTAGCCCTGAGGATAGTGTTGGGGTGGGAGAGATCCCACATGGAGAAAAAAAAAACAAAAAAAACTGGTAGGACAGCCCCGAAGTGAGAGTGTGCACGGCTTATTCAAAGAGTGACAAGAAGCCAGGATGACTGCAGCAGTGAGGGAAACAGTGGTACGCGCAGACATCTATGTCTGGTAATGGGGAGAGGAGCATGGAAAGGGCCCCTTATAGCTTACTGTAAGAATTTCAGATTTTACTCCCAATAAACAGTGAGCTACAATGGGGTTTTAATCACCAAAGTGGCATGATCTGATGTTTCTTCAACTGCTGCTTTAGAAATAAGCCTTAGAGGATTTAGGTGAAGCAGGAACATACCGTAGAAATGGTTGGAACCTAGGTGTATTCTGAAGGTAGAGCCAACAGGATTCCTTTACTAGTTGGATATCGGTTTCAATGGAAAGAGAAGCACCAGGGGCAACTCTAAGGGCTTGGATTGAGCGACTGAAATTGGGGACCTCCTACCAGGGGGACCAGGGAAAGACAACTGCAGGAAGTTTAGGGGGGGAAGAAAGAGGCACAGATCAGTTCAGTGTGGTGAATGCCAAGTTTGTTTTGAACTGAGGTCATTAATATATAGATATTATATAGATACATGGTTATAGCTAAGAACCCCAATGAGCTTAACAGAGAAAAGGTACAGAAAAAAGAAAAAAAAGAAGAAGAGGACGAGTAACTGAGCTAGGATCCCTCCAGTACTAAGTGAACCTGGGGAAATGACACAAGGAGAAAAAAAATTAAAAGGAAAAACAAAACAGTGGGTTAGGAAACTCAATCACAGTTTGGTGGACTTGAAGACAGATGAAAATGCAACAAAACAAAACACACATCTTCAGTTGAGGGAATAGACAGTTATATCAAAACAAGGAAAAAACCAGACAAACAAAACTGTGTTGATGGCCCTAGTACAATAAGGCCTGAAAGGTTTGATTTATCCACATAAAGATCATTGAAATGAGAGGTAAATATCCTGAATAGAGAGGACAGTGGAGGAACTGGGGAGACTAAGAACAGGCAACGTTTTTGGAGAATGTGACTATAAAGGAGACAGAGATGTCACTGCAGATCTGGGAAAAATAAATTCATCAAGTTGTATTGGGAAAACTGTTTGTTCATATGGAAAATGGAACATTTGCCTAAGGTCACATACTGTACCACAAATATGTTTTAGGTGAGTTAAAAACTAAAAGGTGAAGAAAGGAAAAATAAACTATGAGCTTTTACAAGATAAGATAGGATAATATTTTCTTGACTTTCAGTTATGAACACATTGCTTAAGACACAAAAAGAACTAATATAAAGTAAAATATTGGTAATTCAATTTACAAATAAACAATTTAAACACTTGGATAGGTCACAAACTAGCAGATGTGTAACAAAACTGAAAACAAAATATCCAGCACATATACAAAAAAATTCTTATGTGTCTATAACAAAAGGCCAAAATTTGATAGCAAATGGGAAAAATACTTGAATAAATACAAATGTATCTGTCTCAACTTATTGAAGATACCATTCAACAGAATTTCAAAATTATTTTTGAATTTCAAAAATATTTTTGAAATTCAAAAGAATTAAAATCATGAACTCAGAAAATTGTGCAACAGTGTTCATAGCTCCATTATTTACAATAGCCAAAAGGTTGTGTCCATCAATAGACAAATACATAAGCAAAATGTGATGTATACAAACAATGTGACACTATTCCACCTTCAAAAGGAATGAAACTTTGATATTTTCTGCCACATGAACGAACCTCGAAAATGTTATGTGAAGTGAAATAAGCATAAAGGCAAACATTGTACGATTCCATTCATATGAGATACCCTGTTGGAGGCCGAAAGAGTGAGGGTCATCATCGACTCAGGATACCACCGGAGGCTGAGTAAGCCACAAAACTGCTTCTCATAAATGCAGAATGTTGGCAAATGGACAAACCGTGTTTGCTGAGCAGAGGTTATGCTGAGGGCAGCCACGCCCCAGGCACGAGTGTTTGTCATTAGGTACGTCTGAAAGTCTGATGGCAATAATGTGAACCTGTGATCAATCACGTGGCTGACCAATCGTGACCTCCTCCTCCCTGCTCTTTCTACTCAATAAATACAGAGGGTTGTAGACGCTCGGGTGGCTGCCCTTGCTCACTCGAAGCTGGTATCTCTCTTCTTCCCTCAAGCTAGCCTTTCCTTCAGACAGTTTTCTTTTGTCTTTTGTTACCATTTCCTACGTTCATTTCTCGTTTCAGTCCTGTAATGACGGTCTTAAGCGGTAACAGTAACTGCTGTAGTGATGGTCTCAAGTAGTAATAGTACGAGTCTGTCACAAGTGGTGCCTGAGCAGGGACCTGAAGGGACCCGAAGAGGCCTGGGGGACAAATAGAGATAAGTAGGGATAAAGACATAAAGACAGAGTATGGGTAGGGAAAGACAGGAACTAGCAGGGACCATGGGGGACAGATAAGGATAAAGACTAGCAGAGCCTTGCAGGGGCAGTCAGGGTCCTATAGGGACTTGAACGAGGAAGGTCGGCTGGAACTTTTTTGTTCCTAAAACCAGCCAGATGAACGAGAAACCCCATTACAAGTCTGCCAGCAGCAACATACAGCCAGTGCTCTAAAAAGGTACTGGTCAGTGCCCCTAGAGGTATGAAGAACGGGAAGTTCTTGAATCAGGGTAACATGGGGAAGAATTTGGTTATTTTTTCCTTTTGTTTGGAGTTTGGTGCATGCCATCTTATTTCAGGGCCTGAGAATTTATTCCCCACTTACAGCACCTATCAAAAGTGGTAGACAAGAGGGAGAATGAAAATTGGCTTGTGCCATCTTCTGTGGCTACAGAAAGGCTCACTTTGACTATGGCTCATGAGAATACGGGTTGTGAACGTGCAGTGGCACCTGTGAGGTCTGCAGGAAGTTGAGGAGGTTTTCTTAGAACTTGTCAAGATGTGGGAACTCAGCCTCATTGCTTTACAATGTTGACTCCGGCAATGGCTAATTCTGGTAGTTGACGGATCTGAAAGAAGCCCAGGGTTGAGCCCAGGAGTGGGAAAATGTAAGTGCAGAAAAATCGGACGTTTCAGGAGAGAATGCCGCCAGACCTCTGGGCGGAAGGGATCTCAACAGTTCTCGCTACAGAAAAAGCACCAGGACGTTGCCCTTGTTGCCATTAGGGAAATCATTGGGCTAATCAGTCCCACTGAATTCATCAAAACGGCACCTCCTGTTGGGAAACAAGCAGACCTGGACCTGGGCAGCTCGAACAAGGGGGCGTCCCCAGGTCAGGCCACAACTCCGTTTCAGGGGGGCGGTTCCCGAGGTGCCTTGACTCCCCTCAAACACCTGGAAGCACAAGATTAGATCCCCCAAAGAATGAGTTAAGTTAGAGAACAAACTTGACACTGGCATTTGGGGACCTTTGCCAACAGGATAGATGAGATTTTAGGCAAAAGTCATGTGAACTTTCAGGGCCTTCCTGAAGTCCCAGGAGTTCTTGCTCTGGGTTATGGAGAAATTCGGGTAGTGGTAACGTCACAAGATCTCCGGGTTTTGAACCAGGAAAATATTACACACCTGTTGCTTATTCCCTGTTAATCGTGCCCTTCTGTACGTAAGAGGCGAGGTGGTCAGGGACTTAGAAGCACACGTAGGAGAAAGATTTGTCTATCACAACCCAGAGCGTCTAATAGACCCGCCTGTGTAACTGTGAATTGAAGGTTTCAGGACGGCTTTTTTGCTGTACTGTTGCATGAGAAGGATAAGTCTCAAATTGTTTTGTTTTCTCTGTGCCTTCTGTTCATTGGAAAAAAGCTTGTGTTTCGTTATCAAAGTTTTACCCCCCAGCAATTCTGCAAAGAGGCAGAAGCTGAGCTGCAGCTCGTGGAGCGGGCGCTTCAGCAAGGGCGTTGCCTCCCGGCTGCAGCCACAGAAACCTTTGCTTTTGTAGATTTACTACTAACGTGGGGACGAGCGTGGTGTGCCTGTGTCTTTACAGGAGATGAACAAACCGTGTGGGTGTCCTCGGGCCCGAGGACCGACCCGGAGTCACGCTGACATCAACCCCCATGATACAGGGACAGATCTTATTCAATTGAAAAAACAAAAAGGAAAGGTTGGAGGCCAGAAGAAGGGTCGTGATCAAGTCAGTAACTCGGTATACCCCGGAGGCTGAGTAAGCAGCAAAACTGCTTCTCATAAAGGCAGAATGTTGGCAAACTGTCAAACTGCGATTGCCACGCAAAGGTTATGCTGAGGGCAGGCACGCCCCAGGCCACAAGTGTTTGTTATTAGTACATCTGAAAGTCTGATGGCAATAATGTGAACCTGTGATCAATCACACAGCTCACCAGTGGTGACGGCCTCCTCCCTGCTATTGCTACTCAATAAATAGAGGCCTGAGAGGCTGGGGCGGCTGCCCTTGCTCACTCAAAGCTGGGATCTCTCTTCCCTCAAGCTAGCCTTTCCTTGAAAGTTTTTTTTCTTTTACCATGTCTACGTTCATTTCTTCGTTCAGTCCTGTAATGATGGTCTCAAGCGGTAACAGTAACTGCTGCAGTGATGGTCTCAAGTAGTAATAGTACAAGTCTGTCACAAGTGGTGCCTGAGCAGGGACATCCAGGGACAAGCAGAGGCCTGGAGGGACGAATAGAGATAAGTAGGATAGAGACAAGAGTGTGCACAGGGAAAGGCAGGAACTGGCCAGGGACCATGGGGGACAGATAGGGATAAGACCAGCAGAGACTAGTAGAAACTTGCAAGGACAGACAGGGTCCTATAGGGACTTGAACGAGGAAGGTCTGGAACAGAAAACTAAAACCAACCAGACGAACGAGAAACCCCATTACAAGTCTGCCAGCAGCAACATACGGCCAGTGCCCCTAGAAGTATGAAGAATGGGAGGTTTTTGAATCAGGGTAACATGGGGGAATTTTTTTTCCCCTTTTGTTTGGAATTTGGTGCATACCATCTCTTTATTTCAGGGCCTGAGAACTTTTTGCCCCAGTCACAGCACCTATCAAAAGTGGTAGACGAGAGAGGGAGAATGAAAATTGGCTTGTGCCATCTTCTGTGGCTACAGAAAGGCTGACTTTGACTACGGCTCATGAGAATACGAATGTGGGTTGTGAACGTGCAGTGGCACCTGGGGTGTGCAGGAAGTTTAGGTTTTCTTAGAACTTGTCAAGATGTGGGAGCTCAGCCTCATTGCTTTACAGTGTTGACTCCAGCAATGGCTAATTTTGGTAGTTGACGGATCTGAAAGGAGCCCCAGGGTTGAGCCCTGGAGTGGGAAAGTGTTGTAAATGTAGAAAAATCGGACGTTTCAGAAGAGAATGCCGCCAGACCTCTGGGCCGAAAGAATCTCACAACAGTTCTCGCTACAGAAAAAGTACCAGGACGTTGCCCTTGTTGCCATTAGGGAAATCATTGGGCTAATGAGTCCCACTCAAAATTTCATCAAAACGCACCTCCTGTTGGGAAACAAGCAGGCCTGGACCTGGGCACCTGGAAGAAGGGGCGTCCCCAGGCCAGGCCACGACTCCGTTTTGTGGGGGGGGGTCTCCGGAGGTGCCTTGACTCCCCCTCAAACACCTGGAAACGCAGGATTAGATCCCCCAAAGAACGGGTTATGTTGAGAGGAAACGAACTTGATTGACACTGGCATTTGGGGACTTGCCAACAGGAAGATGGGATTAATTTTAGGCGAAAGTCATGTGAACTTGCGGGGACATTCCTGAAGTCCCAGGAGTTCTTGCTCCGGGTTATGGAAAAATTTAGGTAGTGGTGAGTAGGCCAGGGATTTAAAAGCATGACTAGGAGAAAGATTTATCACAACCCATAGTGTCTTAATAAAAACCCACCTGTGTAAGTGCGAATTGAAGGTTCAGGACGGCTTTTTTGCTGTACTGTTGCGTGAGAAGAATTAAGTCTCAATTTATTGTGTTTTCTCTGCCTTCTGTTCATCAGAAAAAGCTGCTTTCATTATCAGTAGAAAGTTTTACCCGCAGCAATTCTGCAGAGGCAGCTGAGGTGCAGCTCGTGGAGCGGACGCTTCATCCAGGGCGTTGCCTCCCGGCTGCAGCCACAGAAACCTTTGCTTCTGTAGATTTACTACTAACGTGGGGACAAGGGCTGCCTCCGTCTTCACAGGAGATGAACAAACCATGTGGGTGTGTGTTCGGGCCCGAGGACTGACCGGAGTCACGCTGACATCAACCCCCATAATACAGGGACAGACCTTATCCAATTCAAAAAACAGGAAAGGTTGGAGACAAAGAGGGTTGTGATCAACTCAGTTACACCCTTGGAGGCTGAGTAAGCAGCAAAACTGCTTCTCACAAATGCAGAATGTTTGCAGACGGACAAACTGGTTGCTGCGCAGAGGTTATGCTGAGGGCAGTCACGCCCCAGGCACCAGTGTGTGTTATTAGGTACGTCTGAAAGTCTGATGGCAACAATGTGAACCTGCCATCAATCGCACAGCTGACCAGTTGTGACGGCCTCCTCCCTGCTCTGAACAAATGCGGAGGCCTGAGGAGCTCGGGCGGCTGCCCTTCTCACTCGAAGCTGGGAGCTCTCTTCTCCCCCAAGCTGGCCTTGCCTTAGAAGTTCTATTTTTTCTCACCATTTCTATGTTCATCCCTTGTTCAGTCCTGTTGTAATGACGGTCTGGAGCAGTAACAGTAACCGCTGTAGTGCTGGTCTCGAGTAGTAGTTGGACAAGTTTGCTACAGTACCTAGAATAGGAAAATCCACAGAAACAAAATAGAATTAGATGTTACCAGAGACTAAGAAAAGGAGAAAGTTAATGTTAACGGGTACAGAGGATTTGTTTGGGACGAGAAAGTTCTGGAGATGGATGGTGGTGATGGTTGTCAACCTAAAGGAAAAAACAGGCAAAATCAACGTAAGTAGGGTTTATTTGGGCCAAGACTGAGAAATACAATCTGAGATTCTAGTAGCCCTAAATAAATGCTCCAACTAACAGCAGTTATGGGACGTTTAAGGGAGGAAAGAAGTTCTAAAGCCGACATGAGCTATTGATCAGCTATACCTTGTGTTTATATCTCAAATTCCCGGAACATGAAGATAATTGGTAAAGGTCACATTGTACAACTTGTAACATTTTAGGTAATGAATCAGCTAGTCTGGAAACCACGGTGGGTAAAAGTGTAAAATTCCTTTAAACAACCCCCCAGGCTTGTGCATTTGAGCCGGGCTGGGTAGGGAAGTTATTCTCGTGCTCGCGTGTCTCAGCCTAAAACATTTTGCAAAGCTCATTCTTCAGACTGCTCGGAATCATTTCTTAGTTTCAAATATTTTCTAAAGTCAACTCTTGGTGGGAGGAAAGCTAAGGGCAGGTCATACAAAAGTAATTTAACAGTGGTTTCCTCAGATTGGACCTCAATCCTAAACAAAGTGGAAGACAATTTTATAAAGTACCAAATTTTAACAATTTTCAACCAACCATACTAGGATTGAACCATCTCTTGCTATAGAAAATATCTTAGTGTACATAGTATGTAGCCATTTGGGGGAAAAATGGGAACTGGTGTAGGTCAACCAGTTAAGATAGTGTTATGTATTTGTGGTACTCATCAGCTTTTTTAAAGGTGTAATTTGTTTTTTCACTGAGTATTATACCCATGCAATCATGATTGTTGTAGCCTTTTAAGCCCCAGATTGCATAAGCTTCAGTCTCAGAAAACCCGAATTCCAACCCTCACTAATTCTTAAACACCAGTGAGGTAAATGAATTACATGACAGCCAAGATCATGCAGGCACAGATTGCAGCACAGCAAGACTGCAGGGTCTGGGATTCCCCGTCCCCTCCCCCACCAGGAATTAGTGTGGGCCCTTGTAAGAATACTGGAATGAGAAAAGGTCTTGATATTTTGAAGTAACTCAGATCAGCTTCTCTTATTTTACTAATCTGTATATATTTTTAAATGCTTGCAATGCTGAAAGTTTTCTTACGTATTACAAGTTACAAGAAAGACAGGATGATATATTACTTGAGAGAGATGGGGAATGGCCCAAAATGCAAGACTACTAATACTTAGAAACACTGGATTTCTTTCAAGAGAAATGCCTAAAAGTTGGAAGTGTGGGAAAAACTTTCAAAACAATGTCATGAACGAAGTAAAAGCAATGTAATTGCAGCTGCCTGCAACCTAACTTTATCTGGGTGTTTAATTTGTAAACTGAGGTTACATTTTTCTTAAGGTGTGGAGTTTTGTCACATTTGCATGAACGGTGTAAATTGCAGGCTAGGGACAAGCACCCCAGAGACATACTGATGTCAATTATCTCCTGAACGGGAGTACTAGCCATCGCCATGATGCAAGCTCTCCTGTGTAAGTCGCTGGATCTCTATCTTAGCAGCCTGCATATAACGTAGCTGCTGTCAACTTTGCATTAGTATTAGGCATTTACAGATTCAGGCTGGTCTGTTGCCAGATCTTCAAAGTATTCACCTATCACTGTATTCTAAAATCTTAAAATAGTTAGGGACTGACCCTTTCTGCCAACAAGATGTAATTCCATGCCTTATCCACTGTACCTTGTTTGAATTCAGACACTCTGCCTGCACTCTTCTGTTTCAGCTCAGAAAACAAGTTTGAAATACAGAATATAGAATAATGTATGCCTCTTAGTTCCCCACACTTACTACATAAAAGGAAATGCTGAACAACTGTTGACTACCTTAGTTCTGTAAGGTTTTTCTCTAAATATTCAGATCATCGTGTTTGGGGAAGATACTGTGTAAGGTAAGTTTGATCTCGATGCTGATCAATCGCAGGATGCTTTAGATTCTGGACTTACTAGAAAGTTGGTTCAAATCAAATACTGGAGAAGGCTGAAGCTGATAGGTCTGACTTTGAACTGTAGATACTTGTGGATAGTGTGCTACTCTTAAATAATTTGATCCTGTTTCTTCTGTTATGGACTCAGTTATCTTTTGTGTACATCAGAATGTAGCAGATTACTTGGGAATTCTAGACAGATTTGTAATGATTCCAACAAAGTGTTATTGCAACACATATTCACCTATACAATTTTAACATCTTTATAAAGAGCTTATCTAATTTGTAGTATGCCACCTTAGGCACCTCATAAGTATCTAAAAAAGGTTTAGGAAGACCCTCCCTATCCTCCAAGAAACCATTGCCCCATACTTAGAAATTCCCAGAGGCTGATAGAGAACAGAATGTGAGTGGCTTGCCAGACATCCAGAAGCTTATCAATGAAGATAGGATTACAAACCCAGCTTTGATTAAAAATTGTTTAATGTTCACAATGCTACATAGCAAATGCCAAGAATAAAGTTTCAAGGGTAGGAATAGACAGGGGAAGAACTCAGTTCAACTTCTCTAGAGACTGAAGGTGATCATGCCCTTGGTCTGCTTCAAGACAATCTCTCGGCCTTAAAACTTGACCATTCCAAAGATTCCCCAAATTGATCTTCATTTAGAAAATGTGTTTTCCACAACTAGAAATGACACTTCATGTGAAGAGACTTCTGGGGAGGAAACATAATGAATCTCATTATACAGAGAATTTAATGTCTTACAGTCTGGGTCACCATTGCCCTGTTCTGATCTCTCAAGATATTTATGCCTGTTGTCCTCATCTCCTGTCTAGCTTAGCCTTTTAGCACTCAAACATATTCTGAGTTAGATGGTCACCAAGAATTGTTGCCAATCTCTGATGCCGAGCAAGAGTCTGACAGAATGACAACATCAAAAATGAAATAGAAAATTGGCTACCTGCTGTTGGATTTGCTATTTGAGAGAAACATATGGACAGCAGAGGGTGAGATCCCCAAAGTTAATTGTTGCAGCTATTATCTTGCTTAAGGCTAACTTGGTGCTCACTTTAGTACCCACTTATACCAGAATTTACGCACGCGACGAGGGCGTTCCCACATCCACAAGCAGAACTGTTGGAACTTAGGTCATTCCTGCTCATCACACTTGGACTCGTGCTTATTTGAACTACAATTAGATACTCACTGGCATGATCTTAAGGTACAAATTCATGATGATTGGATTGACCTCATAAACCAATAGTTGCATAATTTTTAATGTGTAGACCAAAGATTTTAAATTCATAAATATGCATTTTAAAAATTCAAGTAAAATTGTATAAATCACATACCTGGATGGAAAATACTTCTCAAAAATTCGGCATACAGAATGATAAATGTCTTGAAATATTTCAAAACTTTTTGGCCTAAACATCAAAGTTACAATTGTAAGTAACCTTGGGGGCAAAATAGCTGCACTAAATAGTACATCAGAATATTACTAAATATTAAACAATGTTCTTGTTCTATAGAAGACACTAATTTTAACAAATCACTTATATAGAAACGGTCATGAAAAATCAATAGACAAAAATATATGTTCAATTCTTAGTAATCAAAGAAATCCCTATTAACGTGAGTTTAGATACTAGTGCTAAACACGGGCAAGCACAATGCGGCCACCAAGTGTGCTCTGTTACTGTTAAACATCTAACGATCTGGTTGATGGGCTTCTAAAGCATCGTACACCACTCTCCATGAGCTACACCGGAGAATCAACCTCACAATATTGTATATTATAAGCAAACTTGGTTTACATTCATGTTTCTAAGTTGAGTGTCATATTCAGTCACAGCAATAGTCTGTATAAAGACTTATGTGGGAAAGGTGCTAAATATTAAGTATATATAAAGTTAGAAGTTTACTACAGCTTGAAATTATGCATAGACATAAAAAGTTATTACATGGGGGCACGGAGTAACCCAGTTGATTCCTTTTTTCTTTCCCAAGTATTAAATGTTATACTGGGTAATTTTTAAAATACAGGGAATGAATCAACACTGACAAGAGTGGAAGATGGTTTTAAACTGAGTGGTTACGGAGCCACTCACATCTCCCCTTTCCCTTTGTGAAGAAAGCTGGGGAGATCCTCGGGGTCTCATTAACAAGTTTCAGGGCCAGGAGTATTAATGGTCAGGGTTTTGGGACACAGCTGCCCTGATAAGCATATTTTTGGACCCATGTTTTCCTCTTGGGCTGTGATATTCCCAGTGGACCAATAGCAGTCACTGTGGCTGGTCTCCAGTAGGTTCCACCATTCTCTGAATTTACTGTGAAATAACGAGCATAGCCCTCCAAGGATCTTGTTCTTAGTAAATTGTGGACAACCAGGTCTGGGTGAGCATTTACCTCTCCATCATATGAATTGCTGCTAAATGTTTGCCTTTAATTTCCCCAATGGTTTAACACGGTTAAAAAAAAATAAAACAGCTTGTGGAAAGCTCTGGCATAAAGCTTGGTAACATTTCAAGAATGAGAACTGAAAAATGCATAAGGATATAATGTGGGTTTCATCAGTAAAAATCGGGCTGAGAACTTAATTTTCATCATTTTCCATCTGTCCAATGTGGCCTGGTTGTGGTGGAATGTACCGAGGGGCCCTGGTGTGAGTTTCCTGTCTACCAGCCAGTGGGCTGCAGCTTCCATCATTTTTATTGTCCTTCCTTCACATACCAAATAAGTCAAAACTGCAGAGGTCTTCAAACCATTCTGAAAGTGCACCTGTGGTCACACATACTGCATACGTTCACGTGCCTTGATTCTAGGCTTCCTGAAGACAGATGATGTCTTACATTCTTTCAGGTCCTTTTGGAATATCCAACTTTGGCTTACCCAGTGTGCCTCTCGGGAAATGTTTGTGGGAGGAATGAATTGATGTCTACTTTGTCCTGTTGGAGAACAGCATAGAACAATTACACTGTCACTGTTTGAAGAGAACCATGTTCCTCTGGGGAAGTTTCCTTAAGCCTCATTTTCAACTGTAGAATGGTCTAGTATCTTACAAGGTTGTTCAGAAATGTAAAATTTATGAATCGGTTATGACTATTTGCAGGTGAATGTATATACAAGTAGACGTTTTTCTAGTTTGGTATCACACCTAAATTTCTGGGCTCAATTCTAATTTGGGTTGTTTGATTCTGGAGGACTTGTTTAGACGAAGGTATTTGGAGCTGTCATATTCTCAGAAAGGGATGATACCTCTAGACCAGTGCTGTCTAGTAGAAATCCTAGGGGAGCCACAGATAATTCTAAATTTTCTAGTAACCACATCAAAAATGTAAAATAAGTGAATTTTAATGTATATCCAAATGTATCTAAAATATTTAGCACATAATATAAAGTTTTAAGGAGCTGTGCTGCGTATATTTTTAACAAGATTTGGAATTTTTAATGGAAGTTGTACTGACGGCACATCTTGACTTGGAGTAGTATCATGTCTCGGGCTCCACACTGGACAGTGCAGCTCCGTAGGATGCAGAGAAGCTATCCACATACTGCGTTTAGGGACACATGAGTTAAGATTAACTGACACGGATATATATGCATAATCTAACTTCAAGTTAGTGTATCCCAAAAGGGATCTCAATCTCTAATATTCATAAAACGTTATACTACCATTTAACTTTTACTTGTTAACGAGTCATATGTTAACCAGTAGTTTTCTGCTGCAAGAAAAGCAAACACAGCTTGACCCTAAACATTTTCTCCCGTGATTTCTTCCTATCAATTCTCGAATGACTTCTCATAACTCAGCTCTTCTTCAACGCAGGCTCGTTTTCAAATATGCTGCCTGATAGAAGTTGAGCACTCGCATTTGACAAAGTACAAACGTGTCCAGAATGGTAATTAGGTCAGATCAATGCAGTTATTCAATAAGCAACATATGTACTCTTGGTGATACTCAAACTGAGAACTCGAGGCTAGTATAAGGAGAACAGTCTAGGACGGGGACAATCCTCCTTTCCTCCCACCACCCTCTCCTATTCAATCAGGCTGGTTCCTTAAGTGCATCCCCCCGATGTAAGGTGGTACTCGAAAGATAGAAGTGAATGTGGTCATGAACAGAAAGATTGTTTCATCATGAACTCTAAAATAGTAGTCACCAAATCAAGAAAATCATCCTGAACTATGATATGAGATGTAGCACAATCCTGCTCAGGCAGCTCTCAGGAAATTGTTATGAGCTTCAGGAAGATGACTTGACCTTGGTTTGTTCATGACTGCTTCATAATGTTTTAGGTAAATCAGATACCTTTCCAACTTTATCATGTCTCTCTTGTGTACCCTACAGAGCTATGGAGCGGGGCAATTATTCCGTGTATGCCGACTTCATCCTCTTGGGTTTGTTCAGCAACGCCCGTTTCCCCTGGCTTCTCTTTGCCCTCGTTCTCCTGGTCTTTGTGACCTCTGTAGCCAGCAACATGGCCATGATCATTCTCATCCACATAGACTCCCGCCTCCACACCCCCATGTACTTCCTGCTCAGCCAGCTCTCCCTCATGGACATCCTGTACATTTCCACCATTGTGCCCAAAATGCTGGTGGACCAGGTGATGAGCCAGAGAGCCATTTCCTTTGCAGGATGCACTGCCCAACACTTCCTCTACCTGACCTTAGCAGGGGCTGAGTTCTTCCTCCTAGGACTCATGTCCTATGATCGCTACATAGCCGTCTGCAACCCTCTCCGCTACCCTGTCCTCATGAGCCGCAGGGTCTGCTGGTTGGTTGTGGCGGCAGCCTGGCTGGGAGGGTCTGTGGATGGTTTCCTGCTCACCCCCGTCACCATGCAGTTCCCCTTCTGTGCGTCTCGGGAGATCCACCACTTCTTCTGCGAGGTCCCTGCCCTTCTGAAGCTCTCCTGCACGGACACGTCGGCCTACGAGACAGCCATGTATGTCTGCTGCATCATGATGCTCCTCATCCCTTTCTCTGTCATCTCAGCCTCGTACACAAGAATTCTCATTACTGTTTATAGGATGAGTGAGGCAGAGGGGAGGCGAAAGGCTGTGGCCACCTGCTCCTCACACATGGTGGTTGTGGGCCTCTTCTATGGGGCTGCCATGTACACATACGTGCTGCCTCACTCTTACCACACCCCTGAGCAGGACAAAGCTGTGTCTGCCTTCTACACCATCCTCACTCCCATGCTCAACCCACTCATTTATAGCCTTAGGAACAAGGATGTCACAGGGGCCCTACAGAAGGTGGTGGGGAGGTGTGTGTCCCCAGGAAAGGTAACCACTCTCTAAAGAAACTGCATATGCTGCTAGAGATTTGAAATGAAGGATACAAGACTTTGTTGTTGCCCTTGAACTTAAATATTCTCTGCCTGGAAACAAGTCGCCCCCATGCCAGCAACTGTGGGGCATTTATGAGGTTTGGAAAGCTGCCTGGGATTTTAAGGATTTCATTTTTGAGAGGAATGAAGGTTCTGAACAACAAACAGCTTGGGATGGGGTAGGCATAAAGTTGCGGTTTAGTAGTCACCCATCAGATTTTAACAAGGTTGTGCATTCCAGTAAAAAATCACGGAGTAGCCTGTTTCTGGCTCCGCTCAGTCACGACAAAAGAGACGGTCATCTTCACCTGCTTCCCTGACTTCTCCCGACTTCTCCCCTTTAGACACTGTCCATTGACCATTATAAAGAATCAACTCATCAAATATATTTCAAAGATAGCAGTCACCATCTTATCCTCAGGGGCTGTGTTCTAAGACTCCCGGGGGAAGCCTGAAACCATAAGCATAGAACCTGATGTCGGTCACAACACATTTGCTCATCTTCTACCATAAATGTAATGCATTTTTTCTTACCCTAAACACTTATCACACACCATGACTATAAGTTTTACAGTTTGAGGTGTGACAGCAAAATTACCACAAATGTTTTTTCCTTCTACACAATTTCAAAGATAGAAGATGATTCTTACTGTAGATCTCAGCAACCTCAGCATTATAACTTTTTTTCTTGCCAGAACCTCCAGTTAAGAACTTATTGGAATGTGTCTGATAAGGGTTGGCTGTGTCCCCACCCAAATATCATCTTGAATTCTAGCTCCTATAATCCCCATATAGTGCGAGGGGCCTCGTGGGAGGTAATTGAATCCTGGGGTTGGGGGGAAAGGGGGGCTTTCCCATGCTGTTCTCATGATGAATAAGTCTCATAAGATCTGATGGTTTTACTAAGGGCTGTTCCCCTGCACATGCCTCTTGCCTGCTGCCATGTGAGACATGCCTTTGCTTCTCCTTCACTTTCCAGCATGGTTGTGAGGCCTCCACAGCCATGTGGAACTCTGAGCCCATTTTAACCTTTTTCTTTATAAATTACCCAGTCTTGGGTATTTTATGGCAGTGTGAAAATGGGTTGTCTGTTTTTCAGACATGAGCAGAGGGCCAATATCTTTAGAAATTTAGAAAGAACACTTAAAAATTCTTATAGTAACTAGCAGGGTTTTTCCAAATAGATTCACCCTAAATGTCAAGCGGCACTTCGGAGTGGAGTGAGTTGAGCAGGCAGAATTATTTGCAAATAAAACACTGAGAATCTAAACTCCAACCTGTGGGAGTCGCTCTCGGCTTTTGTAGCAACGAAGTCTATACCTACTGATATAAAAAGATTACTTGAAAAGTTGAAGAGAAGCGAAAAATGAAAAACATGAAAAGGAAGATTGAGATGCCACAAAATACCTTTTATAGAAATAATGTAGACTCTATTTTCACAAGATAACTAAATTCAACACTAGACAAAACATTGTGACATGTGAGTTAGAAACTAATATCAATCAATACCTTGTTCACAGGTCTTATTTTTCCTTAGGTTGGGCTTGTATTAACTTTCCTAATTGATACAGCAGCACTTCTCAAACACTTTCATGACAACTGTAAAAAGTTTTATGGCACATTGAGGAAAACTGGCTGTTGACAGCAAAATCAACTCCCCTGTGGCTATAGCCAAATCGGGCACTGAGACCAATCCAGGGTTGTTAGAGGATCAATATTGATCATAACCCATTTGTGGCTCTGTAGAAAGACACATCACACCAGAGGGAAGAGTCTATCCAATCAATCCAATAGCTACTTGGAGAACTTTTATGGATGACATATAAAAATTTTTAGGAAGAATTATTGAATCACATTCTAAAGGCTGAAGAGGTACAGGGTTTTCTGTTTATCTGTAACATTAGGAGGACATAAGGAATAAGGTATGTGTCTAACGGATTTGTGATGACTAGAAATGATCATGTGCCCATTAGCTGACTTAAATCATGAAAAGCACTCAATGTTATTACTCTTACGGAAGTTGTTCTGCTCCCCAAACAAGACCACTTTTCCCCATTAGAGAAACAAATGTTAGGAAGTTCAATTTTCCTAATCTTTAAATATCTTGATATACTCTTGTAAAAAATTTTAGAAAAGGTATAACTTTTTACCCTCACTTTTCTCTACCCATTGCATCCTTTCCCTCATTCTTCTAGTTTCTCGTGTCTCCTTTATTCCTACTGAATTCAACGTTCTTCTGTACTATGCATAAGACAAATTAATTCTGAAGAACACTTAACCTGTGTGACAAATACCACTTTTGTGAAAATAGAAGGTAGGAGAAAGTAGAAGGAAAATATCTCTTGGGACCCAAACTCAGCCAAAGGAAAAAGTCAAGCTTGGGAACTGTCATGCAAAAAACTTTCATATTGTTCCTGACTGGATAGCTACCGATTCCATACTGTTCCCAAATGGATAGCTACACAGGTAGAAGGCTACATACTTCCCCAAGGAACCTCCCTCACAATTTGCTCCCAAGGAAATTCCTTGCCGGCCCAAAGATCTTTACCCTTAAAACCATTCTGTTGAATGTTGTGCTGACAATGTAAAAGAGCGGCTTATCTTCAGAGGCAGTGGACAGACAGGCCTGGGGGTCATCCCTCCACTTCCCTGAAAGAAATGCGTATTTGACTCTTTCCTCTGTCCCTTTATATACAAATCCAGACTGAGCAGGAGATGAATGCCCAACTGACTTCCTCTAAACCCTCTCCTTTCACATCTAAAGTGCGAATTCAGTGAACACTGATCAAAGCCTTGAAAGAAGGCAACCGCTTACTCCATTTACCCACACTTCCCCTTTTTTTTCTCAAATGTCCACTGTTTCCCTTTTAAATATTGAAGTCTCCCAACCCTCTTTGGAAGAAGCACAAATCTCAGATGCTCCTGTCATTTTGTGTTCCTTTTTCCCAGGTGCATCCTCAACCTTGGCACCAGAAACCTCTACACTGAGACTTGGCTCCAATGCTCTTTGGTTCACACTTACATTTTATAACTTGAAATATTTCTCCCCAAACAAAATAGGCCAGTGACGGAGAGTTTGTTTGTCATAGCTTGTATTTCTAAAGATTTAAAATCTAATTTTCAATTTAGAGCAAGGCTCTTATCCCCATATCACTTCTCCATCTCTGGAGAGATGCCAAGATTCAGTAAGACATTTTCATGATGAAATAGCAAGAAACAATTCTAGTCCTTCACTTGGGAAAACAATGCACCCTCTGCAAGAAGGGATGGGCTGCTTCTAAAATTCATGGTAAACCCAGTCAACCTGGATTAATTGCTAACCCAGAAATTCTTCCTGGGGGATGTGGGAATCTATTAGTGAAAAGACTTTCTGACCTAGCCTCACCCCCACACACATGTATTTAAGAAGTCTGACTTTCCACTGCTGCTTTAGAAAGACTTGGACCCAGATTCTCTGAGGTAGGATCTTAGATTTCATGAAAACCAGAACATTACCCAGATACTGGGATGTTTTCTTTAGGTATTACTCTGTAACTGTTAGAAGGCCACCTTACTGTGAGCTTATCTGCTGATGACTGAGGCAGTGGTCCTTCTCAGGATTAAGAAGCATAAATGCATATATTCACTAATCGGCAAGCAGATTGACTGAAAAGGGGCATTTAGCATGAAACATGGGAAGCTATAAGGGAAAATAATAGTCTAGAATAATACGAAGAGATTTACTGGAGGAAAATGGCGTGTGAGAGCTGACAGCTGGAAGAAAGTTTCAGACTTTAACTGGTAGCAAGGGTGCATATTGGATAAGCATAGATTGCCCTCTGAATATTTTGTTAAAATTTTAATTTACATTTTAAGTTAAATGACAATTGCTGCCTTTCATATGTATTTAGGTGTGACTGAAGACTTTCTGCATGCTTGGAGGAAAATTTGATTTTTTCCTTTTTTTTTCCTAACCTCCTTCCTCTTTTATTTACCCTATAAGGCATCCACATGTGCCTTAAGATAAAATCCTTAAAAGTATGCAGGTAGAGTGGGATATCTATAGCAGTGTGTAATTAGAACTGGAGATATAAGGTAAAGGGAAAGAGAAATTCACATCCTTGGATACTAGGTGGCTGTAGAGAGACTAAAACTGCTAGATCTTTTGTACGTACCTATTTCAGCATATGTAACTTTCTTACTGAAACAATTCCCATTTACACCTTGTTTCTCTACACTGAGCTCTGGTCTCTCCACCTTCACTTTCCAGCTGCGCTCCACCCCACACACCTCAGCTCTCCACGGGCTCTTCAGCTGTGGTTAGACTGGACTCTTTCTTTCACCCCAGGTGCCTAATTCCTGCTTTCAAGCCTTTTCTGACATGATTTACACTGTCTTTGATCATGTCCCCTTGCAGTCTCGAGTTTTGGAATCAGACCGGTTTCCCTCTCCAGTGTTGCACTGTCTAACTGGACTGACTCCTGTCTTCTGGTTCTTGCAATACACTGTCTTCAAAGCAGTGATCACTTAGATTCTTCTTTAAAAGTTTCGTGCTTTAAGATCATTTCAGTCCCTCTAGCCCTTGGGTGAACCTTTTGAGATAAGAGGAAAACTCGGGATTCTTTAACACTTTGATTTCCAGTTTTAGTTACCTGCAATCTGCCAGCTTCCTGCTATCTACCATGTTTACAAAAATATTAAATGAAAAATCTCAACTCAAATTTTAAATTGCACACCATCTTGTATGATGAACTCTTGTCCTGCAGAGGACACGGATCGTCCTTTTGTCTGGCTTCTTCATGCTGTGTGGTGCTACCTCGAGTCATTCAGTAGCTGTCTGGGTCATCGACTGTGGCGGGCTCGCAGTGCTTGGATTCAAGTAACTCAGTAATTTTTCTTAATGGCCCCGAAGGGATGGAGCCGTGAAGCTGGCAACTTAGATGTGCCGGAGAGAGGCTGTAAGGTGCTTTAAGTAAAAAGGTTTGAAAGTTCTTGACTTAAACCTCAAAATGAGTTTGCCAAGATCTACGTTAAAAACTTTCTTGGAAATCATGAAGGAAGAAAATGGCAAGTTTTGCTGTGACACATCAAACTTAGTTATAGCCACAGTATATTGTCTTAGGTGTTCTATTTTATTGTCAATCCCTTCCTTACTGTGCCTAATCTCTAAATTCAACTTGATCATAGGTATGTATGCATGGATAGAATATGGTGGATGTATAGGGCTCAGTGCTGTCTGCAGTTCCAGACATCCACGGGGGGCCGGGGGGGGTCTTAAACTGTCTCCCACAGATAAGGGGAAACTGTACCTTTGTCCACTACTCAAGCTGATGTGTAGCATCTTCTGGTTTGCTGTGACTTCATGTACATTGTAAAACTAAACTACCCGGCACATGTAAAGCCCTGTTCTTTATGGTTTGGGGACTATCACAACTTCCTATTTCTCTTCCTCCATCTTCTTAGTGACTTTCACACCATTATCTTCTCTTTACGAGCTTTAATCAAAGCAGAAAGACCCCAATATACTAGGCCCCCTTTTTGTTATTCAGTGACAAATGATGACTTAGAGCTATGTGGCACTTTGGCGTGTCACCAACATGTTACTAATCCATTCTTTTACTCAAAGAACACTGAGGTCTGGAGAAGTAACTATGCATGTCATCCCCAAAGCGATTTTGACAGCTGAGTAAAGCACAATGGCATTAGCTGTTATTTGTGGTGAAACACCTTTTAAAATAGTCCCCAACATATTTTCATTTTTAGAAATCCCCACTTTAGACTTAAAATGATTTGCTTTTATGAGAATTTTTGATATGATACTTTAATCGAACTTAGCTATAGACCCCTTAAGAATATTGTCAGTTGCTATTAATCTTAGCTCACACAGTACTAGGTGAGAGTCTTGAACACGGAATGTGTTTGCACTTGAGGCGTTCTGTCTCCAAGGATGGAATGGAAAACCCCTCCCTTTAAAGCTCTGCAGGTACATTGTGTCAAGTGGAGAAGGTCAGTTCTGGTTAGCAGCTTGATTGCCACAGAAGGGACACTGGCTGATTCTTCTTGTAGCTCTCGTCATGCTGAATTCCCGGAAAGGGGTGTCAGAATGAATTGCACGAAGCTCTCCTGGTAGAATAACATCTGACCTCTTGGAGATCTTCATACAATTTTTAGTGAGTCACCCATTGTGCTTGATTTCTATGGCTTCTCCCAGAACAACCCCAGGACTGTTGTCCTGAAACATCCAGCTTTGATCGCCTGGCACCCTGCAGGGAGATTCTCCTCATTCTTTCCCGCTTCTCTCCATGTGGCTGACCACAGGTAGAATAAATGCCTCTTGGTGAGCTCACTCATCCCTTACCCATCAGCCCCAAGTGTGCAGATAACGGATGCAGAGCTCCCGTGCACGGTGTCCTCCACCTCTGGGCTTGATCTTCCCACCCTCCTGTTCCTGCCAGATAATTATGCTACAACACTGGGTGATGTTATAACTGGTCCTGGGGGTCAGGGTTTCTGGGTTATGCTCTAACCTGCACTGGGGACAAAGCATTCCCCGCCTTGAATAGCAGAAAGGCCTGAAGCTTCAATCATGGAAATAAAAGCTTTCTTTTTTTGTCTTCCTCCTTTCTTTCAAAGGCCGTGTTTTTTTGTTTTTTTGTTTTTTTGTTTTTTTTTTTCTTTTCATTTTTTTGGAAAGACTAGTCAATGAGGGAAACAGGAAAAAACCCAAGGGTCTTAGAGTGGAGAATAATGATAGTGGAGGAAAGATGACCTGATGGGGAATGGAATCTAGGAATCTTGTGTGTGAATAAGCCAAACCACACATCATGTTAAATAGCATCAACTCGAATGTTAACATTTAGATGCCCGGAACTGACTTAAACAGAAGTAACTGATAACAAATTTTTTCATAATGCAGATACTTAATGCCCAGTATCCTATGGAACAATATCAGGCTTGCATTTGAACATGTCACATTTGGTTTTCAATATTGGCTTCATTTGAAATGGGTGAATTGCTCTTTTGTGCCGAGCAGTGTTAGTGTTACGCTCTTCAGCGGGGCTGCTCCCTACACACATCCCCGCCCATACCATGCTCACTCACATATGAACACTCTACACACATGTACACACAACACACTCAAGCAATCTCTAATCTTTTTTAAACAGCCTTGGTTGTATAAAAATAAGGGAGGTGGCTAAAATCATATTTTTCTCCTACTGCAGCTTTTTTTACACTCCTCTTCTGGGATCTACAATGAGATAAGATCTGGGAGTTGAAAATGGTTTACTCTATCAGACATTTGAGGCAATAGATTGTTTTGCCTCCCCTTTGAATACCTTGTGAAGTGTAGTCTGATTATTTACATGAAACAAAATGCTTTGACTTGTGTTCTGATTCAAAAGTAATTTAAGTCACTTTCATTTGTCTCATTCTTGCCTATTTCAGTTTCTCAAAGTATATTTTTAAAGGATGATTGTAAGCTAACACTATAGTAACTAATGTGTAATACCCATAATGCATTTAAGTGAAACAATAGATATGGGTCAAGATAAACTTATTGTCACTTATTGTCTGCCGGATTAATACTTTTCATTTCCAACAAGCTGTTGCAAAAGCCACTATAAATGGAATTTTATATTTAAATAGTCTCTTGACCCATGACTCAAAGCTGTGGCTATCACAAGAAAATCTTCCACCTATTAGAGAAGGCAAAAGTAGCTGACTCTTACCAAGCTTGATAGGAGTTAATATTTGATGCTTATGTATTTTTTTTCTCCTCAACCAAGGTGTGATTAATTGAAGTTTCAGCACAGACCAACACAAAAATTGCTTTTCTTCTTATCCCTTTGAAAGTTTACTGATCTTTTAGGTCTATTACTCACATCTCCATCTTTGAGTACTAAGAAGGAAAACTGTCTACTGTTCCTATTGTGTTTGCTTCAATGTAAGGGGAGTTTATTCCTTACTGATGCTTCAGAGACTGTAAATTTGACTATTCTGGAACCAAAAGATTCAGATATATTTGTAGTATTGGTGGTCAAAACATTTTACAGAAACGTTTCTTCAGTAATCCTGTCACTAAAATGAGAAAGATACACCATAATCTAAAAGGAACAATTCGTCCCTCAATATCCCTGAACATATCAAAAGAACATGCATTCACGTTACTCAAAGCATGAGAATTTATTCCATTTAGTTCAAGGAATGCTTGATACTGCTTTCTTCTGAGTTCAGAAATGTCTTTACCATCTATAGATTCTTGATGTTTTGTTTTTTTGAGATGAAGTCTCACTCTCGTCCCCCAGGCTGGAGTGCAACGGCACGATCTCGGCTCACTGCAACCTCCGCCTCCTGGGTTCAAGCGATTCTCCTTCCTCAGCCTCCTGAGTAGCTGGGATTTTATAGGCACCTGCCACCACACCTGACTAATTTTCGTATTTTTGGTAGAAATGAGGTTTCACCATGTTGGCCAGGCTGGTCTCGAAGTCCTGACTTTGAGTGACCTGCCTGCCTCGGTCACCCAGTGCCAGGATCACAGGTGTGAGCCACTGTTCCCAACTGTAGTTATTCTTAAACATTGAAGGATCAGCAAAATGGTGGAGAAATTTGAGGAAAAAATGCAGCTAGCAGTGGATTCCTAGGATGGTATCACACTAGAACAGCTTCAGAATGCTACTGTCAGAAATGCTAGCATTTTGGCTAAACAATATTTTAAGAGAATATTAGGTCATTGTTGAGTGATAGGATGCAGTATTTAGTCATAAAACTTGAGCAGAATTCATGGTGTCAACCAGAAGGGACCACCAGGATAAGGAAACTAAAGCCCTGCTCTGAAGCCGTTTGTGGTGGTCCTTCCAGATTTATGATCCCCAAATTCTGTGAGAACAAATAGACACAAGATCTCACAGCAATCCATGACTAAAGCATGAACTCGCTTTGCAGGACAAAAGTCGAACCACAAGACAGCGGCTCCTGACCTCAAATGAGGCCATCTGTACTGCTTTGAGGCTGCAGACTTTCGCAGGGCTGTTTAGTAACAGCAGCCAAAACAGTCAGTTATCTAGATATCTACTTGTGACTTACGAAATTGGTAGAATGTCTGTGTATGATCTTAATGCAATCATCTTAATGGAGATAGAGAGCAATTTAAACCCAAACCATGTATTATTGCAAGGCAAAATGGGAAGTAAGGCACGGTAACCACCCTCAGAAAACTTTCAATCTAAAGTGGTAAGATTATAAAATGCATTCAGAAGATAGTTCAAAATAAAAAGCCGATTCTAAACCAGGTACTGTATGAATTATTACGTTTACATCTCACATCCAGCCTGTATAGAAATAGGATGACTCTTCACAGATGATGAAACTGAGTTGAGATTAATTTTCTGTCCAATATCATACAGATCATTAACACTGAAACCAGGATTTCAAATGATCCTGAAGTAGGTGATCTTTGCTTTATCACACGCTGCTGACATACTATTTCCTACATGTCAGGTCATTAAATAAGCTGCCAGATTTCTGCCTTGACAGCCCACGGAGCTCTCATGGACCATGGGCATGGAGGGCCTTCTCCAGAACTCCACTAACTTCGTCCTCATAGGCCTCATCACCCATCCTGCCTTCCCCGGGCTTCTCTTTGCAGTAGTCTTCTCCATCTTTGTGGTGGCGATAACAGCCAACGTGGTCATGATTCTGCTCATCCATGTGGACTCCCGCCTCCACACTCCCATGTACTTCTTGCTCAGCCAGCTCTCCATCATGGACACCATCTACATCTGTATCACGGTCCCCAAGATGCTCCAGGACCTCCTGTCCCAGGACAAGACCATTTCCTTCCTGGGCTGCGCACTTCAGATCTTCCTCTACCTGACCCTGATTGGAGGGGAATTCTTCCTGCTGGGTCTCATGGCCTATGACCGGTACGTGGCTGTGTGCGACCCTCTCCGGTACCCTCTCCTCATGAACCGCAGGCTCTGCTTATTCATGGTGCTCGGCTCCTGGGTGGGCGGCTCCTTGGATGGGTTCATGCTGACTCCTGTCACTATGAGTTTCCCCTTCTGTAGCTCCCGAGAGATCAATCACTTTTTCTGTGAGATCCCAGCCGTGCTGAGGTTGTCGTGCACAGACACGTGGCTCTACGAGACCCTGATGTATGCCTGCTGCGTGCTGATGCTGCTGCTCCCTCTGTCCGTCATCTCCGTGTCCTACACGCGCATCCTCCTGACTGTCCACCGGATGAACTCTGCTGAGGGCCGGCGCAAAGCCTTTGCTACGTGTTCCTCCCACGTCCTGGTGGTGAGCATTTTCTACGGGGCGGCCTTCTACACCAACGTGCTGCCCCACTCCTACCACACCCCAGAGAAGGACAAAGTGGTGTCCGCCTTCTACACCATCCTCACCCCCATGCTCAACCCACTCATCTACAGCTTGAGGAATCAAGAGGTGGCCGCAGCTCTGAGGAAAGTGCTGGGGAGATGTGGCTCCTCCCAGAGCATCAGGGTGGGGACTGTGATCAGGAAGGGCTAGCGGGGACTCTGCAAACATCTGCGGTGCTGCGGCCAATGATGCAGCTATTCCAGAAAATACGGTATTGGTTCTGAAGCTCAGGGTGGCGACTGTGACCAGAAAGGACTAGCGGGGACTCCCAGGGCATCAGGGTGGCGACTGTGATCAGGGAGGACTAGCGGGGACTCCCAGGGCATCAGGGTGGCGACTGTGATCAGGGAGGACTAGCGGGGACTCTGCAAACCTCCGGGGTGCTGCAACCAAAACGCAGCTATTCTAGAAAATACGGTATTGCTTCTGAGGAATGTTCAGTGTCACTTTTAGCTAATTCAAAATTAACAGGCAAAATCCTGTTGCGCTGATTACTTGGGAACAATAGCAAAGCTGGGGAGCATCTCTGCATTAGCCAACTTGTTCAACTGGATTCACCAAGAAACTTTCCAGAGGGCATTCTCAGGCAGGCAGCCCTAGAAACCGTTCCTGGCAAGCCCGGCCGCCCTCCGGAGTGCCCGTGTTAACCTGTGATCATGATCCTTCCTGTCTGCATTGCTGACCATCCTCTGAATGGAAATCGGAGCATTTGCTACCTCCTTGATTTACTTTCAAACATTCAATACAAGTAAAATATTTTCCAGTGCTAAACGGGTAGCAGTTTTGTTTAGAAAACTTTTAGGAAGGTGATACTATCGTATTTTGGTTCTGTATTCTTACATTTTATGAATGTTCTTATTTCCAGAGGTAAGTGATAAAACATTATCAATACTTGCCCTGTCTTTATTCCCATGGAGTCCAATATATTCCTGGAAAATATTGATTCATTGATTGTAAATTGACTCTGCCATTAAGATTGTTACACGGCCAAAAACCTACAAAACTGCCATTTACGCTTAAATGGTAATAGATAAAATGTCTTGGTTTATTCATTCTACATTTATTAGCTAACTTAGTTCCCTTGGAATAGGTTGCTCCATTTTCTTATTCTCAACATCTTCACTGATATGCTAAAGACAAGTATTTCTGTAATGAGTTGGAGTTAGGTGTGGTGCTTTGATAGACGTGTGACTTTGGTGGAATAAATAAGCCAAGACTGCATTTAACCCACCATTTAACTTTAGCTGCTTCTGTGTGTAAGGTCCTGAAATAGGAGAAATAAATATTGAGGGACCTGGTGTTTATTTTCTTTATTGATAACAAGGTTTAGAAAACACTGGACAAAGTGGTTACACAGTTGACGAAGACTAAGCAAAGGTTCCTCAGTCTTATGTTCTAGTGTCAACACAGAGATAGAAGGAACAATGTTTCCTCCATCGTTGATGTAGATAAAGAATATTCCCTTCAACCTGCTAATCCCTAGGTTTTTTATTCAGAAGGTTCCTAATTTGATCTTGACCCTGAAATCAAACACATGGAAAAGAGATGGAAGAATGTCCTGGAGGGATTAAGTGAAGAAACAGACTAGGATTCATCTATGAAATGTCCTCAGTGTTGTTTCAATTCAGCTCCATTCACATTTAATTCCTTTGTTATCTGCACCAATGCCCTCCCCCTTCTCCATTCTCCTGCCTTATCTAGCACCCCCTTGATCTTTCTTTCCTCTGCAACACTCCTCCAATTCACACTGCCTCTGCTCTATCCTGGGACATCTGTGTTTTCATTCCCATTTCCTCAGTTGCTATATATTAAAAAATAGGACTTTTGTTCTTATATTTCCAAGATTAATTCTCTGCACATTTAACTAGAATATTTAACTCTAACTGACATTTCAAAAGTATTCCTGAAGCAATAAGTGGAGTGCGTCTTGACAAGTTTCTAGGGATATCGACTTTTAGTGATCGGGACGTGGAAGGAGGTGACTTTATTCAATGTTTAAGAGTCTATTCAAACCAATTCCGTGGTGGTTACATCAACATGTTCCTTTCCTGGTGATTTACCGATCTTTCCACCATTGACTTGTGCACTTTTCTGTTGTAGGCTCTACTTTAATACAACTTAAAAAAATTTTTAAGTCTCATTTTACACATGGTGGGTACCCACTCTCCTCACACATAAAACTAGTCCCATAGTAAAAGGGAGTGACCAAGGATTTTTCCCCAGTCATCTCACCAAATTCTTCAAAAGGTAACTTGTGGTCACCAGATTTGCTTATTAAAATATATGAATTATTTTTAGTAATATACATAATTTAGTAACTTAGTTAATATTATCAGTTGTATACCTGAAACATGGCATGCACTAATCCAAGTAATGAGGAAAACAGACTGTCCCCGGGACTGTCCCTAGTTTTGAAAATATTTAACTACATTATCTGATTTTTGATTCTGATCTTCACAAAATATCGAAGAATCGGCCCCATGGGAGATGAAGAAGCTGATGTTCCCAGCAAATGATTGCCCCATTCAAGCGAGAGGCAGGTGTGGCTTCAGAACCACGTCTTCTAACCTCCTGGTGTTTTGTGCCAAGCCACGATACTGATAATTTACAAAGGGGAGAAGCGGCCGGGCACGGTGACTCAGGCCTGTAATCCCAGCATTTTAGGTGGCTGAGGCAGGTGGATCCACTTGAGGCCAGGAGTTTGAGACGAGCCTGGCCAACATGGCGAAACCCTGTCTCTACTAAAAATACAAAAAATTGGCGTGGTGGCACATGCCTGTAATCCCAGCTACTTGGTCGGCTGAGGCAGGAGAAACGCTTGAACTCAGAGTGGAGGCTACAATGGGCCGAGATCGTGCCACTGCACTCCGGCCTTAGCAACAGCAAGACTGTCTCAAAAACCCAAAGGGGAGAAGCACATGGCACGATGTGCAGCTGCCAGCTTAACCCTCATATGACCTGGGGACAAAGGTCCCTTCAGAGCAACATGCTGATGAAAGCCATGTTCATTTGCTGTTGGAGGCCAGTTAGGCTGGTCTAGCGAGGAGCCGATGACCCACGTCGAGGGGTAATCGGATTCCCTGCGGGGTCTTTCTGCAGGTGAGGGGTATGGATATAAAGTTCACTGAACGCTTGCTTCTACAGACTTGTTTTATTTATACAGCAAGCATCTATTTATGCAATATAAAATTGTAGCCGGGCGCGGTGGCTCAAGCCTGTAATCCCAGCACTTTGGGAGGCCGAGACGGGTGGATCACGAGGTCAGGAGATCGAGACCATCCTGGCTAACACAGTGAAACCCCGTCTCTACTAAAAAATACAAAAAACTAGCCGGGCGAGGTGGTGGGCGCCTGTAGTCCCAGCTACTCCGGAGGCTGAGGCAGGAGAATGGCGTAAACCCGGGAGGCAGAGCTTGCAGTGAGCTGAGATCTGGCCACTGCACTCCCGCCTGGGCGACAGAGCAAGACTCCGTCTCAAAAAAAAAAAAAAAAAAAAAAAAAATGTAATAGAGGAAAGCATACAGTCTACTTATTAAATACCTTATTTAATTGCCTTATTCAATACTCAGGAAGATATCGGGCAAAAAGGAGTGATCAGAGAAACAAGATAATTAGATAACTATCTAATATACTAAATAGAATAAAGAATGCAGACCTCTGTCTACAAAAATTAAAAATTGAAAAATTGAAAAATTGACAGAACATCTGTCAAGTTAAACTGACTTTAAATGAAGTCTGAGAATTCTGACAATTATGTGAAAGCAAAATGACCAAAACGTCAGGTCCTGACTCTACAAAGTTCCATACATGAAACAATTGTATTAATAGATAATCGTATGGCAATGATAGGTTATTTGGTTAAAACAATAGGCTAATTCTTATACAAATGATAAAAACCAGATGCATTTTTAAGCTTTTTTCCAGTTGGATTGTATCTAGGGTAGATTTCTTAAACCTGGGTGACTCCCTGACTATGCACACACTTTCCAGCATTTCACTGTGTGCTTCCTTCTAAATCCCAGGTCGTCAAAGGCCAAGAAAACATTTAGTTTGACTACGTTCCTTTGGTTTATACAATGGTTAAGAATATAAAATGGTAAATAAATACCTGTAGCTTCAACTCTGTATTTCACATTGTATTTTTATGAGCACTTTAAGCTTCTTTGGTTTTATTAAATCACAAACCTAAAAACAAGGATCTTTATCTTGTGATGCATCCCAAGGACCTAAAAACTTTCCTGATGGAGAATCTGTCCTTAATATGAGTGTAAGAAACGAATGAAAACTATTTCACAAATTTGCCCTTAATACAAGTGTAAGAAATGAAAAACTATTTCACTTTAGAAGGCGTAGTTACCCCAAAGTACAAACTCTAGTTTTTAAAAATCCTTAAACACTTTCCTTGGCATCTCAGGTTTGAAGAGACGTCATGGAAACGAGAGATTAACAAAGTTAGGTGACTTGTACAGGCTCTGCATGTCGGGGTGATGCTAGAAGCAAAAACCCAAAAGCTACTTAATTTATTTCCGGCTTCACTAAGTGATTTCTATTTTAAAATTTTGCAGCTTATGTAAAAAAAAAAAAAAAAGTCATTGACTTTTGCTAGATTCTTCATACATTCTTTCTTTGAAGCAAACAGGAGGTAAGTTCCATTAGGGGCATTTGCTCAAGGGTGGAAGCAGAAAACTCGTGACTGAATTTACTTGCAAGGTTTAGGATTACATATGTCAGCTGATGTCGTCAATTCTTTCCCTGGAATTCCAAAGTGCTTAATTAAAATCAGTGATGTTAAGTATTCTATAAACTTGGAAAAATCAGAAACATGTTTGAACATAGTTAAAACCATGTGTTTGGGCCTGAGCTTCTGAATATGAAGGTTTAATGAAGAGAACTGCTTTGCTGTCTCCCTGGACCAACTGTGGGGAAACGACTTCAAAGGAGAAAGGATAATATAATTTTGGCCCAAGGCAGGGATGCTCACAAGTAATGGCTTTGTGTAATTTGAAAGACTAAAAAAATCTTCCTTTTGATTATTTCTAAGAACAAGATTATAATACATGCTGTGTATGTATTAAGGGATTTCAGTTCAAAGGTTAGAGTAGAGTTGTAAGGAGATTACATACATATATATACACACATACGTATATACACACACGTGCATATGTATATATATTATAGAGATTGAAAATATGCCACCTTTTCACTTCAGAATACAATGAACCTGCTATATGGTGATGAATGTGGATCACCTTACATTCCAGTGGTCACTTAGAACTCTATGTACTAAAACCTAAATTATCTAGTATGTGTCCGGTTGGCAGATGCTTAGGTTACTTCCACTTTCTTATTGCAAAATAACACCAGAATGCATTTTTTAAAATAAGTTGCCCACTCATCTGATTATTTCCATACTACACTTTCCTAGGAGTGGAAGCTTGTACATATTTTTTAAACTCCTGGCATTGACTTGGTGCTGTCTCAAAAAAAAAAAAAAACAAAAAACAAAAAAACCCAGAAAACCCATTATAATTCCCACCAGCAGTTTGAGGTTCCCCCCTTTATCAATGTTGATACAACCCAGCTCTCACATAGAAGTTCGTTGAATAAGATTGACAAACTATTTCTGCATTGTGGCCATTCTACATTGCTATTTGAGGAAGCTTCATGGTTGCATGCCCTAGGAAAGAATAAAATTAAGTTCAAGCCCCCTGCATCTGGCAAGCCAGTGCCCAGCTGAGGGTATTCACGTTTCACTGTATTTCATCGCCTCACAAGAGTAAGAAGAATGTGACTCTAACTGCACAGTGATAGACACGTATTAGGAGGCAGTGATGAGATTTTGACTCCACCTGAGAGGCCTGAAAAGACCACTTGGTTGGCAAGAGAGGCCAAAAACACCTTTAATTTTCCAAAGATGTTTAGTTCAGTAAGTCTAGATAATCTGATCTGGCTCAAGTCATGAATAATCATATCAAAAATGGTCCCATGACTGTCCTCGATCCACAGTAGAGAGACTGTCCTGTAACTTAGAGTTCCCCCATACCCCCACCTTTAGGGAACGTCTAAGAAAGTGATCTAGTGTGTTACAACAAAATTAAACATAACCATAAGACTAGTAAAGTCTGACTACAGCATTGGCCTTTTAAATTGTCTTTTAAAACGGTTTAAAAAATCTCTCTCCTGCCCATTAGGGGTCTTCAGTACCAAAGAAAACATTGTATACAAGGGCAATTATGTTGAAAAAATGTTTCCTAAATCATTGATGGGATCACTCCAGTACCATTTCAATGTATTGCACAAGTATTTAAATTCAGTTCACACTTCTGTAATTTTTTTTGAAATGAATTTATTTCAATTGTAATAGTCAAGGGTCATTCTTTTTTTTGTAAGGTACATATGATGATACATTCATGATTTGTAAAGATCAAATCAATGTAATTTCAGATATCCATTACCTTAAATATATATTTGTCTTGTCTTTATGCTAGAGACATCGGAATTGTTCTCTCCTCAGGCGAACTCTGCCACATTAGAGATTTTCAAATCTGAAATCCCAACAGGGCATAGAATGCACAGGGCTGCGTGTTAACAGCGGCAACGCTGTGTGGGACTGGAGACGTGCCTGTCGAATGGGGCATTGCCCTCCGCAGTCTCACAGCAGTGACATGTGAGGGGCATTGGCAAGACCTTTCTCGGGGTACATTTGAGTTTTTTTTCATGGACCCCAATATAAAGCCAGACACCTGCAGGCAGGCGTGTAGTGACTGAGAATTGCCCAGGAGTTAGGGAGAATTTTGAGTTTCTGGAAAATTAACTTCATTTTGTCACTTGATTACTTTGACAACTTGTGATCAGAAATTCAAATTTTCCTTGAGTGTGTTTATGGCCTTGTATGCTGTATTCGTTTAACTTCTCTTTTGCTAGTTGTAAACTTGAGCGATGCTCAAAGGGATATTGTCTTTGGGGAGTAGCTAAGGCAGAGAGCATGAAAAACAAAAGCTGAGTCCTTGAGCCTGGGTCCAGCTCTCCCACTTGACTCCAAGCCTCAGTTTTGCCAGCTGTGAGGTGGGGATAAGTCCAGTGATGGAGCCGTGGAGGTGCTGTGAGGAGCAGGTGGAAACATTGGCATCCGTGCTGTGGTGCCTGGGACCCAGCAAGCACTACACAAGTGCTGGCCCGTTTATTGTTGCAACACGTCTCAATTTTGTCTAAAAACTAAGAAAATCATTTATTGGCACAGAAGTTCCCTATGGCGGTGGTACCAAATGACCAAGTTTTATAATATCACAGCCTGGAGGTCAGAAGTTGGAAGCTGGTCTCACTGCATTGAAATCACGATGTTGGGAAGACTACCTTCTTTTCTACGAGGTTGTAAGAGAATCTTAGCCGTCTCCAGTTTCTAGAGACCGCCTACATTCCTTGGCTTGGGGTCCCCTCTATCGTCAAACCTGGAGACCGACTGAGTCCCCCCGACCCGACCTGTTTTCATATCACGTCTGACTCCTGCCTCGTCTCTCCCATGTAAGGCCTTGGCATTTACATTGAGTTCAACATCATAATTCAGAATAATCTCATCTCAGAATTCTTAATCATACCTGAAAAGTCTTTGCCACTTAAGAGCATATTCATTGGTTCCAGACGTTAGCACATGAGGACCTTTGCTGGAGGCGGAAGATTATTCTGCCCATATGGTTACATTTAACATTAAGTATTACAGCATCATTCAATTTAAGTAGTAAATTAAGCCCTATGGCATTATTTAAGACAACTATTCTAATCATAAAAGGCAGGTGGAATTCTTGCAACATCATACACAATGATTTTCTTTTTGTCTGTTTAACGTAAGGTGAATTCTAACTATTAACATCTACAGTACCATCTCTGGATGTGTAATAACACTTGAAGCTAAAGTTATTTCAACCTATTGGCACCTACCTGAGTGAAGACCTGTCATAGCAAGGACAGATTCAGAAGGCAGAGGAAGTGGGGAGTCCCTCCTTTTTTGTGAATTATGCTGACATCTTAGTTATTCTAGGTATATTTTAAACCACAGCATAATTCTCAAATTTGTACTGTATACAAACTAATGATTTAGAAGTAAAGGTTATATTATTGTCTGATCTTAGAAACTTGTGATTTCTTTTTGTTTCCTAGAATGAAGTTTCTTATCAAATGTGGGTGTCCCATTTTTGTCAATTTTGTTTTGCATTGAAGCTAAACACAAGTGCCTGACATTAAAATTATTTCTTTAGCACATTTTATAAAATCGGGAGGTGTTTTGAAGGAATTCTAGAGAGAGATCTTAAAAAGCATAAATTTGCATTTTTTGCTGGCTGCATGTGTTTAAAAACGATTTATTCAACCAAGATTTACAATGTGCCAGTTGTTTCTTTAGATGGTGAGAGTTCACAGTTAACAAAATCGGCAACACCCCTTATTTACATGAAGTTTATTTTCCAGCTTGAGATAAACACAAAACACAGCATAGTGTGTCAGATGGTGTGAAGAAAAGTGAAGAAAAAGTCATAGGACAAGAATAGGCCCCTCTGAGCAGGTGGCTTTTGAGCAAAGCCCTGAAGGATATGAGGGGATGGCCTTGCATGGATGGAGGAGGAGCCCAGGCAGGGGAGCAGCAGACGCAAAGGCCTGGGCTCGGGGCTCTCGCAAAGTGGGGACAAGAGGACAAGCACAAGGAAGCGACTGTCCCTGGGCTGCAGCGACAAACAGGCTGGAGTCGGCAGGAGATGATTTCAGAGGATGAAACGTTCAGAACGTGACGGGCCTTAACTCGTGATGTGAAGCACAACGACAGGGTTTCAAGCGGAAAGTGGTGTGGCGTGATGCAGGGGTCCCTCTGTGACTTGGATGGTTGTGCTGAGATTAGACGGGGGGATTCACAAGACAGCAGGGAGATCGTGGGAAAGTTCGTGGAACAACCAGGTTAAAATGTCACGATGGATTAAGCCAGGCACCTACGAGCTATGGACACGAGAAATGCTCTAGATGCTTAATTGTTATAAATGTTTTACTTATTTCTTTTTTAGAGAGAGTCTTCTGTCACCCAGGTTGGAGTGCAGTGGCACAATCCTAGCTCTCTCTAACCTCCAACTCCTAGCCTCAAGCAGTTCTCCCAGCTCAGCCTCCTGAGTTGCTGGGACGACAGACGTGCCACCACCACGCCTGGCTAGTTCATGTTTTCATAAAGACGAGCTCTGCTGTGTTGCCCAGGCTCATCTCAAACTCCTGGCTTCAAGTGATCCTTGGCCTCCCTAAGTGCTGGGGTCACAGGCATGAACCACCACACCCGGCCTGTTTTTAGTGTTTTATACATTTTGGATAAAATGTTTGAATTTGTTTAATATGACTGAGATGTGCTCTCTTCTCCTTAGTGTGGGTTGATTCTAGGAAGTTTTTGGAGTTATGTTTTATATTTTTGGCCTTTGAATTAGCAGAATGTATTTTTAGATAATAATTGTGTTCAGTTATCCTTGGGAAAGACAGAATTTAAAGGATCAGGAGGTTAAGACTCACTGACATAGTTTTGACCACGGAGTATTTCTGGGAGGCCTGACGGAGGAGGCCACAGTCCTTAGCCCCTTTCACAGTAATCTGAATG
This sequence comes from Cercopithecus mona, assembly GCA_014849445.1. Classification (NCBI taxonomy): domain Eukaryota; kingdom Metazoa; phylum Chordata; class Mammalia; order Primates; family Cercopithecidae; genus Cercopithecus; species Cercopithecus mona. The sequence goes on along the minus strand of JABBCR010001572.1, from coordinate 6,143 downwards.
TATCAATCACAGGGAAATTGGGAGTAAGCCAGTTTAATTTTGATGTTAGTATGAAACTTTTTTAGACGCCATTAATCTGTACTGATTCTACTGGTCACTTTTCAAGGTCATTACAATTCTAGTACCTTTGTGAAACCAGGTATGACTTCAGCATGGTAAAGGACAACCAGCTAAATTTGAATTTCAGAAAAATGGTGAACCTTTTTTTGGTGTAAGTACATTATGAACGAAAACAGATTTTTTGACTATCTGAGAGTCAAACATAGCTGAGCATCCTGTATCTTTATTTGCTAAATCTGGCAACACTAGATAGCGGAGCCAAGGTGTGTCCAGCAACATGTGAAAGGGGGAAAAAGCCTGGCAACGTGCACCTAGGCTCCCCCTTTGATAAATGCTTGAGACTCAAGCCACTGAGGCCTGCCATGCAGGGGATGGGGGGCTAGTAGGCAGGGGGTGGTAATTTTTGCTACATGTGTGGTTCTTTTTGTCTAACATTTGAATCTTCCACCTGACATAAGTTAAAGATAAAATCCCTCCTTAAACTGGCCTGTTGCTGTCACATTCCCATACATCTCCATAGCTTTCTAAGCCTGCGTTTAGCTCTGGCCTCAGTTCTGGTAAACGCTGGCAGACATGTAGCTTGGTGTGAACCCTGCTCCTTGTCTCCTGGTGACAAAGCTTCAACCTGCCAACACTTGCCTTGTAATTTCCTTGCCCATTTCCCAAACCTACAGGAGCAGTGGAGAGCAATGCAAGGAGTCAGCTTAGTGTCATAAACTGCTTTTTAAAAATCTGGAGTTTTTGCAAATAGTTTTCTTCACCCTCTAACTTATCTGAAGAAAGATCTGCAAAAAGGTTAGCAAAACAGCATAAAGAACAGGGAGGAGTCCCAACTTTTAGACATACAGTGGCGTAAAATAGGCATCGAAGACTTGGAAGAGCAGGGGGTGAAAGGGGACCGAAGGGTGAGGAATGAATAGGAGCACAACCTACGCTATTTGAACTACGGTTACACTGAAGGACAAGACTCCACTATGCAGCGTATCCATGTCATGACACTGCACTCGTCCTTAAACTTCTACAAATAATAAAACATAGGGAACATTTTATTCATGAAGCCCCAAAAGTTATCTTAACCCTTCGTTTCCTCGGTGATTTACTTCACTCCCCTTTATCCATTCTGCCAATCAATGAATCAAGCATCCTGCTTTTCCAACTAGCATTTACTTAACCCTACGAAGGCCTAGATAACGTCCTGGATACGAGAAATGCAGCATGGACAGAACAGACGTGGTTAAAACCCCGTTCTTGGTGTAGCACACAGCAATTGTATCATGCGGTTACCGTAACCTCCAGCAGCACGATGAACACAGACAACACAGAAGCAGCAGTTCTGACGGGGAAATGCAGCCACGGTTTCCGCTTTATGATGCGCATGTTGGTCTGCTCGTTCTTTTCTAGCCTCTACCCTGGAAGCTTCATCCTGACGGTACCCTCAGAAGTGTCACCTCCACTGCAGACCTTTCCCATCTTGAACATGTTCTTGCCGCCTCCCTGGGCCTTATCTTCCCGCTGCTCTGGGACACTCGTGGGGCCACATCGATGACCAACACGTCATCCTCTGACTTCACCCTCCCGGGGCTTCTGGTGAACGGTGAGGCAACGGGGATCGTACTCACAGTGATCTTGGCTGTTTTCGCAGTGGCTGTAACTGCAAATTTGGTCATGATATTCTTGATTTGGGTGGACTGTCGCCTCCACACCCCCATGGGCTTTCTGCTCAGCCAGCTGCCCCTCATGGACACCCTTTTCATCGGCACCACTGCCCCAGAGCTCCTGGTGGACGTGGTTCCTAGAGAACCATTTCCTTTGTGCCTGTGGCATCCAGATCTTCCGCTACGTGACCATGATTGCTCTGAGTTCTTCCTACTGGGCCTCATGGCCTATGACCGCTGCGTGGCTGTCTGTAACCCTCTGAGATACCCAGTCCTGATGGACCTCAAGATGCGTCTCTTGCTGGCTGCTCGTGCCCGGTTTGGTGGTTCCCTCACTGGCTTTCTGCTCACTCCCATCACCATGACTGTCCCTGACTGTGGCTCCCGCAGTATCGACCATTTTTCTGTGAGATCCCGGCGGTTCTCAAACTGGCCTGTGCGGACACGTCCTTGTATGAAACTCAGATGTGCAGCTGCTGTGTCCTCATGTTGCTCATCCCCATCTCGATCGTCTCCACCTCCTACTCCCTCGTCTTGTTAACTGTCCACTGCATGCGCTCTGCTGAAGGTCACAGACAGGCCTTCACCACCTGTTCCTCCCACTTGACTGTGGTTAGCATCTTCTATGGAGCTGCCTTCTACACATACGTGCTGCCCTGGTCGTTCCATGCCCCCGAGCAGGACAAGGTAGTGTCAGCCTCTATTCCACTGTCACACCCGTGCTCTCAAGCCTCTCACCTACAGCCTCAAACAAGGACGTCACAGGGGCATTAAAAAGGTGCTTGCAGGTTCCTCATCTGCTCAGAAAGTCGCCACAAGTGATGCTTAGAGTCACTGCCAAGAGAGTAAGGCTCCGAAGACCTTCCTCCGTGTGCCCTGTTTCCCTGGAGATTATTCGGTCAGCTGTCAACGTCTCCTTACTATTGGCAGTTAGGATGATTCACCCTGTCTGGATTCTTGCTCCTCAGGGGAGCAAGGGAAAGATGTTCTGTTATGCAGAGACCTTTCAGTGAAGTATCAAGAATGGTTTATTCAGTTAAATAATTGTTTATTTTCTCCAGGGAAGAAAAACCCCAGATATTAGAGTTCACAGCAACCTTTCACTCTGAACTAGATCTGCTTCACAATATTTGTTCATGTTTAAACAACAAAATGAAAAAATCTACAAAAGCTATTAAATGTTTACAGTCAAATTCTGTGATTAGTTTTGTAGCAATAGAGTGAAAGAATGCCACTTGTGTATTGACAAAGAAGATAAAGCACACACTTTAGTCATGTTTTTTGTTATAGTATTGACCCCAAGTAACCGTAAGCTCTAATATTATCTTTGGATCTCGGACCCTCTTGAGTACAGACAGCAGCTGTCAAATACTAGGCCACAAAAAACGCTGGTGAATTGCACAGAACCGAGTATGAATGGGTGGAGGCTCAACATGACACAGCTACGCACAGGGAATAGACTCTAGTACTTAGCATCAAAGAACACGGCTGCCACTTTCCTTGAGAGAGTATTAACAGGACACCAGGTTCGTTAACATCCATGGCCAGAAACTTCACTTTCCAAGTTGTGTGTGATTCAACAACAACCCTTAAGGCACTTTGAATTTGGCCGAGTGGGGTGGGAAGTCCTTGGAGTTTTCCATGTGGGTGTTACGTGATAACAGACACATGTCTAAAAGCATCACTGTGCCTGTGGTGTAGGAAAATAGAACAAAGGGAAAACAGGAAGATCATTCAGGAGGTTTCAAAGATGAGAAACAAGGATGGCTTGGGTAGGGTGGACACCAAAAACATTTAGCTCATGGATTTGGTGTATGTCAGCGACAGATGTAGAGTGAAGGATAACTTACTGGTTTGGGCCCAAGTGAATAAAAAATGCAATTTTTGAGATTTGGAAAACTACAGTGGCCTGTAGCAGAAGTCAAGAATTCACTTGTCAAGATACTTTGGAAATATCTATGAGGTATTTAAGGTAGGCTGGGTGCACTCACTCACACCTGTAATCCCAGCACTGTAGGCGGCCAAGGAGGGTGAACTGCTTGAGCTCAGGAGTTTCGAGACCAGCCTGCCAACATTAGCAAAACCCCATCTTTACCAAAAATACAAGTATTAGTTGGGTGTGGTGGCACCCACCTGTAGTCCCAGCTACTTGGGAGGCTGAGGTGGGAGGATCACTGGAGGCTGAGAAGTTGAGGCTGCAGTGAGCTGTGATGGCACCACTGTGCTCCAGCCTGAGAGGCAGAGTGAGACCGTGTCTCAAAATAAATACATAAAGATATTGGAGCGATATGTAAAGTCAATTGCAGTTCATATCAGAGTTCTGAACACAGGTATACATTTAATAATCCTCAGAGTACAAAGTGTTTAAAAACATAGGTTTTTTGAGAATTTTCTTAAAGCTTGAGACAGATCTGAGGCAGCTGGTGTCACATTGAAAAATTAGAAAAGAGGGTTTTATGAGGTAAGAAATAAAATCTAAGGCAATGTTTAAAAGATAGTGTCGGCAACTGCAACAAGTACAGTTTATGGTTGAAATGAGATTTGGTTATGGTATTTAGCAACACGAAGGTTATTTGTAACTTGGACAATTTGTAATGGAGATATGCTTAGAGATGATTCAGGGTAAAATAAAGGGAGAGGAAGTAGATAAGGTGAGTATAAAATTTTAGATTTTTTTGTCAAGGAAGTGGATTTATAACTAGAAGAACATGTGATACCAATGTGTTAATGTTGCTGTCATTGTGATACTGAGTACAAAGTTCAAAGGAATAATTCAGTACAAAAAGAAAATTGATATATGAGAAATGGAGGAAACTTCCAGAAAGATGGCCTTTGAGAGTAGCCAAAAGCATAGAAACGGAGAGACTGACCTTTTGTAGAGCCAGGGCCAAGTCACTGACAACAGTAGGAGGTCAGGCGGAGCACATGTGTCACCACTCGGCTCCCTTCACATGGCTTGTATCTTCAGTGCAGTTAGAATCAATGAGAGCTTCTGAGGAAAGATCAGGGTGGTCCTGTCAAAAGTGTGAGAGGAGAAAGAGGATCATCTTGGAGAACAGGTAAGTAGTTAACAAGCTAGTAGAGCTATCTGGATTGTAGGACAACCTTTAGGACTCCCTCATTTGCACTGAATTTATGAATTTAGCACAAATTGTTAGATAATTCATGTGTGTCCAGCATGGTGCCCAGAAAATAGTAGACACTCAATATGTTAACTAGAATTATGTGAAAAACAAGGACAAAATAACATCAACTGCTGTCGTTACTACTACAAACTTACTCCTTTGTGAACAAAGTGTGTTATATTTATGCTTTTCCAATGCATATAATTTGCAGCATGTAATAGATGTTCAGTAGCTGTTGATTTCAATAAATTTGTCTCTTGGGGCCATTAAAAGTTGTAGTGAGAATTCCTCACGGTGTGGAGTTCCTTGTATAACGTGGCATGATTTTGTGTTATAAGGTGACATTCTGTGACTTCATTTCAAAGTGCAAATTATTTGTTTAGAAGTTAAAGTCCACCATACTCCCAAAACATTCTCTCTAATCTTGGCTTTATGGTGGCTTCTCTGGTGATGGCTTCCCGTTTAGTGTGGAAAAATGTCCCTGCTCTGAGTGTACTAGTTGTAGTTTGTGCATCTCCTCTTGGTGCCCACAGATTTCACTAAAATACTGTGTGATATGGGCATATATGTCCTGTCAGATTGTTCAGGTGTTGAATAGCTTTTTATAAGGTTTTTTCCCCATGAATATTTGTTTTTTAATTATTTCCACCCATTCTCCCAATTTCAAAGGCAATTTGAGGGTGGATAAAGGCCCATATGCTTGGAGCTGAACCCATTGGAGTTCAGCTGAATATTGGCCTGTTTATCTCTGGGCTGTGTGCCCTCAGCATGTTACCTAACCTCTCTGTGCCATAGTTGACTATCTTGCTTAGAGTCGATCATGGTTGAAGAATGAGAGGCTTCTTAGAGCAGACGTTTTCTAAGCCTGTAACTGTTGCTCCTTCAGGTGATGGGGGCTCTGCCTTAGTGATCCAGCCAGGCCGTCGTCTTTGGGTTCTCTGGGCAAAGCTCTCATCAGCAGTTTCTCTTGATTGGTTGAATAGATTCTACCTCAGGCACTGCACTCAGACATTTGCGATTGCATCTAAGTTAGTTAGTTAGTAAGCTTTCCCTTGGCTTGATCTATCCGTACAGAAAGGAGAAATCTAGACATGAATACACAGTCCCAAGTGATTTATCTGTAGAGTCTATTAGGCATCCTGCAGGTGTGACTATGGGACACCGTGACCTCATCCTCCTGCCACCTGGTGGCCGGTTAGTAACCATGCGTTCTTGATTCTTTAAAACTGCATGTGTCATTAGAATAAAAAATACAAAACAAATAATGTATTATAGGTACCTCGGATGGACTGATGGTGGCATT